>PVIR01039871.1:0-13655 GCA_004026965.1 Petromus typicus
AGTCCAGAGGATAATAAACACCTACTTTGAAAATTTATACATTAATAAAATGGAAAATGTAGAAGAAATGGATAGATTTCTAGACACATATGAACTCCCAAAGCCAAATAAAGAAGATATAGAAATGTTAAATGCCCCAATAACAATCTGTGAAATTGAAATGTCATTAAAAACTTGCCAACCAAGAAATGCCTTGGACTTGACGGTTTTACTGCCAAATTCTATAAAACTTTTAATGAAGTGTTAGTACCTCTACTTCTGAAACTGTTCAATGAAATTGAAAAGGAAGCAGTGCTCCCAAACTCCTTCCTGGAAGCAACCATTACCCTGATTCCAAAAGCAGAGAAAGACCCAACCAAAAAAGAGAACTACAGGCCAATATCTCTAATCAATATTGATGCAGAAATCCTCAATAAGATCCTGGCAAACAGAATACAGAGAATTATCAAAAAGATTATACACCCTGACCAAGTTGGATTCATCCCAGGGATGCAACGATCGTTCAACATACGTAAATCAATCAATGTTATACACTATATTAACAGGCTTAAGGACAAAAGTCATATGGTCATCTCAATTGATGCAAAAAAGCGTTTGACAAAGTACAACACCCATTTATGTTCAAAACTCTACAGAAGATTGGAATAGATGGTCTCTATCTCAAACTAATAAAAGCCATCTACGAGAAACCTTCAGGCAGTATCATACTAAATGGTCAAAAATTGAAACCTTTCGCACTAAGATCAGGAACAAGACAAGGGTGTCCTCTCTCACCACTTCTGTTCAATATAGTTCTGGAAATATTAGCCATAGCAATTAGGCAAGAAAAGTAATAAAAGGAATAAAGATTGGAAAAGAAGAAGTTAAATTGTCATTATTTGCTGACGACATGATACTCTATCTAGAGGATCCTAAAAACTCAGTTTAAAAAGGGTTGGACCTAAAGGCCAATTTTAGCCGCGTAGCTGGTTACAAGGTCAACGTTCAAAAATCAATAGCCTTCGTATACACAAACAGTAGACCCACTGAGATAGAAATTGGAGAGTCAGTCCCTTTCACAATAGCATCCCCAAAAATAAAATACTTAGGAATCAATTTAGCAAAGGAGGTGAAAGACCTCTACTCTGAAAACTATAGCACTCTGAAAAAGGAGATAGAAGATGATATCAAAAAATGGAAAGACATACCTTGCTCATGTGTAGGAAGAACCAATATTGTCAGGATGGCTATACTCCCAAAACTACTCTACACATTCAACGCAATGCCGATTCAAATCCCAACAGCATATTTCACAGATCCAGAGAAAAACATTCAAACTTTCATCTGGAACCACAAAAGACCTAGAATAGACAAAGCAATTCTAAGCAACAAGGACATGGTGGGGGGTATCACAACTCCGAACCTGAAACTATACTATAAAGCCACTGTCATAAAAACTGCGTGGTACTGGCAAAGTAACAGACCCAAGGATCAATGGAGTAGACTAGAAGATTCAGAAACTACTCCAGATACACTGAGCCACCTCATCTTTGACAAAGGAGCCAAAAATCCTCAATGGAGGAAAGATAGCCTCTTTAACAAATGGTGCTGGAAAAACTGGGTTTTACCTTGCCAAAGGCTAAAACTAGATCTAACTCTTTCACCTTGTACCAAGCTAAAATCAAAGTGGATAAGAGACCTAAATATTAAAACAGACACTCTAAGCCTAGTACAAAAGAGGTTAGGTAAAACTCTTGAAGACATTGGCTTAGGGAAAGACTTCATGAACAAAACTTCTATAGCACAGGAAATGGCTAAGGAAATCAACAAATGGGACCTCATTCTTTTAAAAAGCTTCTGCACAGCAAAGAAAACCACCAACAGTGCAAACAGGCAACCAACAATGTGGGAAAAAATCTTTACCAGCTGTTCCTCTGATAAAGGGCTATTATCTAGAATATATAAAGAGCTCAAAAAAATCAGCCCACCCAAATTTAATGACCCAATTCAAAAATGGGCATCTGAAATGAACAGATATTTTTCAAAGGAAGATGTAAGAGCAGCTAAGAAGCATATGAAGAAATGCTCAACATCATTAGTCATTCAAGAGATGCAGATGAAAACAACATTCAGAGTTCATCTCACTCCACATAGAATGGCTGCCATTTCAGAATCAGCCAACGGCAAATGTTGGCGAGGCTGCGGAGAAGAAGGAACCCTTCTCCACTGTTGGTGGGACTGTAGACTCGTACAACCCCTGTGGAGATCAGTTTGGAGAATCCTCAAAAAGCTCGGATTGATGGTCCCATTTGACCCGGCCATTGCCCTGCTAAGTATATACACAAAAGAATTAAAAGACTCTTATCACAGTGACATATGTGCACCCATGTTTATAGCAGCCCAGTTTGTGATTGCTACATCTTGGAAACAACCCAAGTGTCCATCAACTGGAGACTAGATAAGAAAGCTGTGGTTCTTCTACAGAATGGAGTACTACTCTGCCATAAAAAATGATAAGTTTGAATCATTTCTACTTAAATGGACATACCTTGAGGATATCCTCATAAGTGAAATAAATAGATCACAGATAGATACATATCGCATCTTTTCTCTGATATGAGAAAATGAAGATGTAAATGAGTCCTAGCATTGTATGTTATATATTGTGAAATAGAAAATGCTCAATGTAAAATAAGGTGAAAGGGGACAATGTTGAGATTGTAACAAAAAAGTAAGGAAACAAACTTTATATATATGGCGGTTTGGTAGGGTGGGTGGAGCTATGGGAAAAAATGAGAATTAAGTTGTGTCTTATACTGGTACAAATCCCCATTATGGAGTGCAATCATGATGTGTATATTTAATGTACCAATAAAGATAATTTTTTTTAAAAAGGAGAGATCTCTAGTGCTGAGTCCTTTTACAAGACACACTGTACAGACAGATATGCATGTCTTGCATTTAGACAGGAAGAGGGAGGACAGAAAGCTTATTGTCTTCAGCTCAAAACAGTCCTTATGCTAGCAGGTGTGGTGGTGCATGTCTAAAATCCTAGCAGTCAGGGGGTTGAGGCAGAAGGATTACCACAAATTTGAAGCCAGCCTGGGCTACATAGTGAATTCAAGGCCTGCTTGAATTCCATAGTGAGATCCTGCATCAATAAAACAACTAACCAACCAACCAGGGATTTAGCTCAGTGGCACTATGTTTGCCTGGTAAGCACAAGGTCCTGAGTTCAATCTTTGGTACTGGGGGAAAAAAAGTTGTGTTCAACTAACAAGACAAACAACAAAAATCCCAACAAATAGTACTTATGCCAAAGTGATATATTTTAAAGTGGCAAACTGGTTTGCTTCACTTGCTTCTAGCTACTGATGATTCGCTGGCTATCTTTTCTGTTTCTTAATGTATAGAAGCATGGCTCTGACATCTGCCTTCACGTTCACAAGACATTTTGTTCTTGTGTATCTTTCTTCAACTTTCCCCTTTCTGTGAGGATACTATTCATACTGGTGTAGGACGCCATTTATTTGATTATATCTCATCCTAACTCATTATGTCTTCAATGGCTCTTTTCACAAGTACAGTCACATTCTGAGATACGGGGGTAAGAATTTCAATGTTTGAGCTATGGAGGTGGATATAATTAAACTTAACAAGAAATCTAGCGGATAGAAGAACATGAATACCATCACAAAGAATTAATCATCAGCTGGGCCTGGTGGCACTCTCACATAATCCCAGAAATATGGAAGGTTGAGGAAAGAGGATCACAAGGAATTTGAGACCAGCCTTGGAAACATCGTGAGTTCAAGGCTAGCCTAAACTACATAGCAAGATCCTGTCTCAAGGGAAAAAAAACCAAAGCACTTACCATACGGTAAGTGTGAGATTTTTCTAGAAAGTTTCTTAGAAAAGATAATGCAGTTAAACAAGAAGTAACTATTTCAGAAACACTAAATAAGCAAAATGTGATTGAATCCTAGTGTAAATAGAAAATTGGTATAAGACATGGTAGAAGTTGAAGAGATTTGGATATAAACTGTGTAATCTGTGAAATAATTGGTTTTAAGGAAATACTGTTGGTTATCTTAAGGGGGAAAAGCTGCATAAATAGTTACATAAGAGAATAAACTTATGTTAGGAGATGTTGGCTGAATTATTTGAAATCAAGAGTCTTGATGTCTCCGGTTCACTTCTAAAAATATTTAAGATGTTATGGAAAATATGATGTGTGTTTAAAAGTTAAAAGTATAGTAAACCATGCATTGTCTTTAATCCCCCCTCCCCCAAATATTCTCTCTCACTTTGGACACACCTATCTCATTATTCTTGCCACTTTCTGAAGCAGTTCTGGAAGTCTGCTTTCCAAAATGTCTTTAGATGCTGTGCAGTGGCTACCTCCATGTCCAGAAATAGATTTAAAATGTTTCCTTTTTACGCTCATTTGATTTTGGGCAAGATCCAGAAGTCTCACTGTGTCAGATCCAAGGAATAAGGTGGATGAAGACAGGTGATAATGTTTTTACAGGACCACACTTCTGTTGGAATGCACTCAGCAGCGGCAACCTGCTAGATATCAGATATACCAAATTCATATCCCCTCAAACAGAAAAATAAATTCCAAGGAAAAATGAACGGTAAGAGTAAAAAGGATTTACTGAGAGATAACTTCTGAAAACACAGGTGGTGTCTTGAATGTGGATTGCCACTGAGTCCCTTTGTCAGGGGTAATTTATACAGCAGGACCCCCCCCCTCAATATGATGAGGTTACATTCCTAGAGTAGCCATGAATTATGAAAAAACATAAATTGCAGATATGGTCTGAAAAATGCCTATAAGAGTCCATTTATTGTAGTGTAAATCCTAAATATGCCACAACTCCCACATTCAGGCAATTCAATTTAATAAAATACTGTATTAATAAAGCCTTAGAGAGTGCAAGGTGTTTTGGTGTTATCTCAGGAATCATAAGGCCCTAAGAAAAAACCGAGAACACCTGAGACAGCTACATTCAATACAGCAACCTGGTATGATGTGGAAATCCTGGTACATCTGCTGGAGATGGGTTAAGGACAGCAGCCTATCAGCACCAAGGAGAACTGAGTAATACTCTCAAAGTGGCTACTTGCAAACTTATCACCAAAAAACCTAATTGTGGGAGATATTTGTGGTTTCCACGAAGTTATGGGGCTTTTTGGAAGCAATGATTAATTAGGTTCTAAGCAAAAATCCATAAAAAACTGAGGATGTGACTTCATAGGGGCACACTGAATAACAAAGTCACAGTGTGGGTATAATAAAATACAATCAACTTATAGAATTACAAGTATAGCTGCTTAGCTAATATTGATCCAATAGTGAAGCAAATCACTTAGAAAGAGTGCATGAAAAGAACAAAGGCACTTCTGGGGAAGGAATAGGTCCAGATACTCTGGTAACCTGCCTAGGTGACATCTATCTCAATTTTAACAGATGAGATGGTACCAATAACAGCACAATCTAAAGTTATTGTTTATCCATCAGGGGGGGATGTGGGCCTGATCGTTATCTTTATCTTGAGGCATGGCTTTCAATGGATGTGCCTTCAGCCACACTTTTGGTGTGATCTCATCTTTTACAGTCTCTGGAAGAACCATTCCTGCCTGGTTGCCTATTAATTTCTGTCTAATTTAGGTGCCTATAATAGTATCTTTTGATCATAATTTTAAATATTTTGTGAATGTTTATATATTTTTTTAAAAAACAATACACAATAATGATATGAAGTGTGTATGTATACATGGATTTAAGAATATTGGTATGTACACAATGAAATATCTAAGGGATGGTGCCCAAATCTAGACATGAAATTCATCTATGCTTTATATACACCTTATGCACATAGCCTGAGTGTAGTTTTGTACAATATTCATACTTTTAGTGCCCCTATATTTTGACTTTGACCATGACATGAGACCAGGTATAGAATTTTCCACTTGTGGCATCATATTTGTGTTCAAAAGCTTTCAATTTTTGCCAGGTGTGGTGGTGCATGCCTATAATCTTAGCACTTGGAAGGCTGAGGCAGGAGAACCACTGCAATTTAGAGTCCAGCCTGGGGTACATGATGAGCTCAAGACTAGTCTGAGGTACACAGTGAGACTCAAATAAAAAGTTTCATATTTTGAAGTGTTTTAAATTTTAAATTTCAGAATAGGGATGTTCACCTTGTAAATAGTTATATGGAGAGATATAGTAAATACATACCAAAAAGTTTTCACATTCGCCCCTCTTTGGTTTTAAAAAGAAAAGTCCTGTTTGGGAAATAGGATGAAGGTCAGCCTTCTGGAACTGCTTCTTGATGACAAGGGGCATGGCGTCTCTGGAAGTGGAGCCTTTCATCTATCCATGACCAAGTCTGTCACCTGGAATGCCAGTACCAGTTTTTATTTGCTTCAGCTTCAGAGAGGCTGTGTTTTTTTGCCTGATTGGTTATCTGTAGTATACAGAGTTAGCTATGAGGTAGAAAGATTTTGGGCAGCAGGCCCAAACATTTTCAGGCTTATCAGGATTAAAAATATAGCGGATGCATGTGAAAAATATAGTTAGATGCATGTGAAAAAGACATTTTGCAACTCTGGATAAGGGGTAGTGAGATACAGATTTAAAAGGTCAATATCCAGAGGGAGCAGGAAGCCCATTCTGTTTGGTTATGAGGTAGACTAAATGGAAAAGTTGGATAGTGACAAAATAAATGAACTTGGAATGAGATGTTAACACCAGGGGAAAACCACACATGGGTGAGAGGGATCAGGGGCTAGCAGGGAATGGCATTTTTTAGTTTTCTATATTCTACATGATGGCTGCAGTATCCTGGGAGGATGGCAGTTAGGCCATCTCTAGTACGATTACCACATACTGAGTTGTGATGGCATAGTATATGCAGAATGAAGGTGGGAAGGCTGACGTCTGAGAAAGTCAGCTTCTTCCGGGTGCATGTTCCTTTTTCCCATCTCCTCGAAGAAACAGCCCTGCAGAGTATCAACTCCTAGGGGTTTCTGAGACATGTCTAGGACCTGTAAGACAAACTGGATTATATGTGAGGTTTACACGTGTGTAAGGGAGTTTTTTTCAGATCTTTGGCCTGAAGAAGCAGCAGATTTGTTGTTTTCCAGGAGACCTGGGTAGTTATCTGGTGAATTTGTGATTGAATGAAGCAGAGAGACAGGGACCAATGGCAGCAATCAGAATAATACAGATTAAGGGACCTAGGAAAGGCACAAGCCATGGTAAGAGGCCTGAAAAGAGGGAGGAGAAAGGCGAATTATCTGCAGATAGGTGCTGATCTATACTTGTGGCACTTTCTAAGAGTCTTTTTGCTGCATCTCATACTATGCCCATCTGATTTACATAAAAGCACCACTCTTCCCTTAAAAATAAGCAAATAACTCCCTTCTTTGCTATAAGTAGATCTAATCCCCTCCTGTTCTGGAGAGTAACTGCTGCAAGGGAGTTAAGCTGATCTTGTAAAATGTTGACTGACTTGGCAATATCTTTCAAGCTATTAGACAGTTCTTTAGAAACTTGATTAAAATAGGTCAATGAGGTGGCTAGGCTTACTACTCCCGTTCCCACTGCAGTGGACATTCCTAGGCCAATTAGTAAGGGTATTAGTTGAATTGCTTTGGGTTGTCTTATTCTTGTCACTTTTGGCACTGGTAAGGGTTGATCATTTGGAGCAATGTCAATAGCGGGACTGATGTAGACTAGTGTTCAGGTCCCAGTCCGTTTGGTAGGGAGACAGAGGTAAGTAGTGGTGCCACAGAAGAAAAAGATACCTTGCCTAGACATACAAAATTGGTTGTGGATACTGAAAAGGAGGGCTTTATCTTTCCAAATTTTAAAAGAACCTGCCAAGGCAGCACCGGTTAAAGGTTGGAAGGGTCCTCAGGGAATAAGCGGATTTGTAGGAGCTACTTTCCTGTCCTAGAGGATAAAGAACCACTTAGTGACTACAGGAGCCATTCAGATGAAAGATTAGTGGAGGGTATAAGAAGGCACTCAGTGACAGAAGGAGCTGTGTTACAGAGCGTCCATGGATGTAGGTGTAAACAGGGACTGTGTTGGCCAGAATCCTGAACCTTTATTGAGGAGACCCTGTTCAATAACTCAAGTGGGGCCTGTGGATGTTACGTTGAATGCAAAGTGGGGCTGAGAGAGTGAGTAAAACATTATGTGATATTACCCCATAGATAGGTTTAGTAGAGGCCTTATAACTTTCTGTGTTGATATTTTTTGAAAAGCTCAGCTGCCTGACCAGTCAGTGTCTTTTTGGTATATTGGTTGGGGGTGAACTTTAAAACAGATTGTAAGTCATATCTGGACAAAGCATGTCCATGTTCGTATCTGGGATGATAAGTAAGGATAGTAGAGGCCCAAACTACAGGTGGGGTGGAGACTGCTATGTAATAGTCTGCAGATAACGAAAGACAGATCCAGCATCGATTTGTCCAAGTGGAATTAGACCTTTGTAATAGAGAATGCTTCAGCTGTAAAGTCTGTTTTAGATAGTCTGGGAGTGGGGCCTCTCGGAAGTCAGAGAAATCATGTGAGAGAAAAGTCATGGACATGGTAACTACAAGCTTCTCAAACAGATTAAGGCAGCCAAACATAAAGAGATGAACCAATAAGTTATGGTGAGAAGACATCTTTGTCAGATGGTCCAGTTTCTTTGAATGGCAGCTAGGCCTAAACCCAGGAAAAACCAGAATGTGGAGATGAGAGCAAGAGAGAGAATGCTAGGCAGTGTTGGAGAAAAAAAAAAAACCTGACAATACATGAGGTTAGATGAGAGGAGCACAGTATATTCTGTCTTGAGTTTCTCGGGTGACTTTGAGTTTTACAGGTCCTGTCTGTTGAACCCTAAGGATGGCTGGAGAGAATCCTAGACATGGCTTTTTGGCGGTTCGAGTAAGGTAGCTGTAAAGGGTTTAATGCTAGAGATGTGAAATAAATTCAGAAAGGATTGGAGACATACTCCAGCGGGAGTAACTCAGTGTGGACCAGACCAATTAGGTTTTAGGGGTTATTTTTGGGAGACCAGCAGGAGCAATAAGGACTAGATCTCTAGGCTGATAGGAATGGGTCAGTGTAGGAATAGAAGGCAGTAACAAACCAGTATGTTTCCATAATAAGGACCTCATATAATTTGGAAGACTTACTATGAAGGAGGTTGGCAGAGTTGACACACTGGGTTTTATCCCCAGGGGTAGCAGTGACTGGCCAAACATTAGCTCAAAGGGAGAGATATGAAGAGGTGCCTTAGGTAAAGTCCTGTGTCATAACAAGGCAAGTGGGAAAAGAGTGACCCAGTCTGTGTGGAGCTCTAGGGTAAGTTTGGCGAGAATAGCCTTGATTGACCTATTTGTTCTTTCTACCTTTCCAGATGACTGAGAGTGAAAAAGAATGTGAAAGTGCCAGGAAATTCCCATGAGTCTAGTTAAGCTTTGGGTTATCTGAGAGGTGAATTCTGGGCCATTATCTGACTGGAAGGAGGTAGGGAGCCTGAATCAGGGAATTACTTCCTTATAAAGAAGAGAAGAGACCATTGAGGCACGCTTATTCATGGTGGGGAAAGCTTTTACCCACTCTGGAAAAGTATCTGCCAAGACCAGGAGATATTTATATTGTTTCACCTTGGGCATATGGGTAAAGTCTATTTGTCACTCCATACCAGGCAGTGTGCCTCTCCCCTTATGTGTAGGAAAAGAAGTGGGTCTGGAAGATGGGTTAATCTTTTGGCAGATTTCACAGGTAGAGGAAAGAGTTTGAAGGAACCTCGTAACAGCATGGGAAAGGGTAACTAGGGGCTCTAGGAAGGTGAGAAGAGCTCTAAGGCTTGGGTGGAAAATTTTATGGAGATATACTAGCTGATATTGAGTGAGGCTCTGTTATTGTCTAATTTGGTCAGGAGGGTCATTTGGTGGATGTGAAACTAGATGGTCTTTGGGTAAGAAGAGTAGTGGTGGAGTTAAGGCTGCCCCTTTAGCTGCCTGATCTGACAGATTATTACCTTGAGCTATAGGTGTCTGGTCCTATTGATGTGCCTTACAATGAACAATGCCCACTGCAATGGGCAGCCTGGAGGGCTCTAGGAGCTTTACAATAAACTCAGAGTTTTGGACAGAGTTACCCTTAGTGGAGCAGAACCCTTTTTCTCACCACACAGCTGCTTGGAAGACCAAGATGTGGAAAGTGTACTTAGAGTCAGTATATACTGTAAGTCACTTGCCGGAGGCTAGAGTGAGAGCCCGGGTAAAGGCAATGAGTTCTGCCTGCTGGTTAGTTGTCTGAGGAGACAGAGATTGCTGTTCTATAATGTCAGTCTGAGAAACCACAGCATATCCTGCCTGTTTTACTCCATTATGAGAGAAGGAGCTACCATTTGTAAACCAGACAAAATCAGAGGGAGAAAGAGGTCCTTCTTGTATGTGGACATCTTTTGAAATAAGTATTTCGCGGATCTCAAAGTAACAATAGATAGGTTCCTGTCCTGGAGTGGGGAGTAAGGTAGAAGGATTAAGAGGTGGACAGGTTTGGAAGGTGAGTGAAGGATCTTCTATGAGAGCAGCTTGGAGATATAGAACCCTAAAAGGAGGTAGCTTATGGATATTTTTATAATTGATAAAGTATGGGATAGAGTGGTGAGATAAAACAACAGTGGGCCCACCAAAGATTAGTTTTTTGGACTCTTGAGCAAGAACTGAGGTTGCAGCTAGTCCTTGCAAGCAGGGTGCCCAACCTCTAGTCGTGAGATCTAACGTTTTAGACAGGTATGCAACTGGGGCAAAGGTAGGACCTAACTGCTGGCCTAGTACCCTCAATGCAAATCCCTTGTTTTCAGACACATAGAGACAGAAGGGGCAAGTAAGGTCCAGCAGGTGTAAAGCTGGAGCCTCTAACATCGTTTGTTTGAGCTGAGAAAATGAGGTGGCTATAGCAGGAACTACAGGCTCATGGGGATTTCCCTTGCAGGCCTCATATAGCGGGGCTGCTAGAAGGGAGTAATTTGGGATCCAAGATCGGAGGTAACCTGCTAGGTGCAGAAAGGAAAGGAGTTCCTGTTTGTTGGAGGGGATTAGAACATCTCAAAGTGTTTGTTTTCTATCTAGTGTGATAGATTTGAAACCAGAGGACAAGGACACTCCTAGATACGTAACTTGTTGTCTGAAAAGCTGAACCTTAGCTGGTGAGACCTGATAAGCTTTTTCTGCTACAAAGTTAACGAGAGGATAGCTTTCCTGCTGAATAGCTGTCAATGAAGGAGCGCACAGAAGGAGTTCATCAACATACTGGATGCAACAGGAACCCTGAAAGCATAAGTCATGTGCCAAAACTTTTCCAAACATGTGGGGGTTGTCTCAGAATCCTTGTGGCAGAACCATACAAGTTAGCTGTGTAAACACATTGGGGGAAGGGTCAGTTCAAGTAAAAACAAAGATAGCTTGGGAGTCTCTGTGTAAAGGGATAGAAAAATGGAGGAAGGATAGCCTCTTTAACAAATGGCGCTGGAAAAACTGGATTTTAACATGCCGAAGTCTAAAGCTAGACCTAAGTCTTTCACCGTGTACTAAAATAAAATCAAAGTGGATTAGGGACCTAAATATTAAAACAGGCACACTAAACCTGCTAAAAAACAGATTAGATAAAACTCTTGAAGACATTGGTTTATGGAAAGATTTCATGAACAAATCCTCCTTAGCATGAGAACTAGTAGAAAAAATCAAAAAATGGGATCTCGTCCTATTGAGAGGTTTCTGCACAGCAAAAGAAACCACCAGTAAAGTGAAAAGTCAATCAACAATATGGGAAAGAGTATTTACCAGCCATTTCTCAGACAAAGGATTACTATCTAGAATATATAAAGGCCTTAAAAGATCAACCCACACAAATTTAAAGACTCAGTTCTAAAATGAGCATCTGAAATAAACAGACACTTTTCAGAGGAAGAAATAAAAGCTTCTTAAAAAGCATATGAAGATATGTTCAACATCACTAGTCATTCAAGAGATGCAGATGAAAACAACATAAAGATTTCAACTCACTCCACAAAGATGGCTGCTATCTCAGAATTAGCCAGTAACAAATATTGGCAAGACTGTGGAGAAGGAACCCTTCTCCACTGTTGGTGGGAATGGAGATGCATACAACCCCTTTGGAGATCGGTTTGGAAAATCCTCAAAAAGCTAGTACTGGAGGTCTCATTTGACCCAGCCATTGCTCTGCTAGATACATACACACAAGAATTAAAAGATTCATATCACAGTGACATATGTTCACACATGTTTATAGCAGCTCACTTCGTGATTGCTAAATCTTGGAAACAACTAAAATGTCCATCCACTGGAGACTGGATAAAAAGCTGTGGTTCTTCTGCAGAATGGAGTATTACTCTAACGTGAAAAATGATAAGTTTGAATAATTTATACTTAAATGGACGAACCTTGAGGACATCCTAATAAATAAAATAAATAGGTCACAGATGTGTAAATATCATATCTTTTCTCTGGTAAGAGAAAATAAAGAAGTAAATGAGTTCTAGAATGTATGTTATATATTGTGAAATAGAAAACACTAAACTGGCCTCCAGGCCCAGGCTGGAAGAGAGCCCAGGGACTGAGGTTAGCAGTGGGTGGCTCAGGAAACGGAGAATGTGCCACCGAATCTGGGCCAGGGTAGGAGCTTACTGGCCTCCAGGCCCATGCCAAAAGAGCTGCCACAGACTGAGCTTAGCAGGTCAGGGTCTGAATTTCTCCATGGCAACAGCAGAAGCACATCTAGTCATCTTGTATTGGTGAGTAAGTGGGTTTGTTGGAATATCAGCCCATACCATTTCAGCTTCACAGGGCCTACAGCCTACTGGACTCCAGGCCAACTGCACAAGTGAGCCCAGAGACTCTGTATTGGTGAGCAGGCAGGCCCATTGGAAACTCAGGCAGCGCCATTGTAGCAGTTAATGAGCCAGAGCCTTGCTGCCTCTAAAGCAGACTGGAGAAGGTGTTCTTACAGTACTGATTGAGTGCCTCATATGGTGTGCCAGAACTAGGGGTTTTTCTGTAGGTCCCAATACAGAGTGCAAAGAACAATCCAGGAAACACTGCTATTTTAAGGTTCCTAACGATTAGGAGGAAAGTGACTTGCAAAAAACAACGCCAGAAAATAGGGCAGGTCAGAGATGAGTAAACACTCAAGGTCTCAGATACAAATATCCTCACCTGAAGATAACACAGGGGGAATGGAAATAGAGAAGTTGAAAGCCAAGTTTTCAGGGTCCTCAGAAAAGGTAACCAAAGCAGATCGGGTAAAATGGAAATGAGAACTGATCTCAGAGATGAAAGCAGAGATATTAGACACTGTCAACACAATGATTAAGAAAGCTAAAGAGGAAATCATGGAATTGATAGAATCCAAGATAGCAAGAGTAATGGAAGCTTGTAAACACCTACAAGCAGAAGCCCAGGAAATTAAGAACGAAAATGAAAGTTTGCGCAATAGAATGAATTTGGCAGAAGACCAAATCTCAGACTTAGAAGACAGAATCTCAACGCATAAACTGGTAAGGCATAACCTATGGAAAAAGCAAATGATACTGAAAAGTCAATCCAACAGCTCTTAGATGATTCAAAGAAGAATA
>PVIR01039872.1:0-13665 GCA_004026965.1 Petromus typicus
TGGGTGTGGAGACCCACACCCAGCAGCAACCAGTACCACATACCACAGTGCCGGGCGTGGTGGCTCACGCCTGTAATCCCAGCACTCGGGAGGCAGAGGCAGGAGGATTGTGATGTGAGTTTGAGGCTGAGCTCAGGGCCAGCCTGAACCACAAAGCGAGACCCTGTCTCAAAAAAAACCTAAAAAAAAAAAAAAAAGAATTTAAAACAATCAAAAAGCTCTGAAGACAAGAGTTTAACATTAACATCAGAAAAGGGATGAGACTTTTGACAAAATTAAAAGAAACTTGTCAACCTGCTTTGGAATCACAAAGGCTTAATTACCTCTAGAAATGTTAAGTGTCAGCAATTAGTTATTACAGATGCCCAGGGCACCATACAGCAGTGAAACATGAATTAGATGGATGTCCAACAAGCAATCGCAGCTGGGGTTCCTTATCTGGATGGGAATGAACACCAAACTTTCTTATTACTTGCATTTTATAAACAGGCTTCCTACAAAGCTTACATACCTGTATGTGTGCGAATGTGAGCCAGAAAGGCCATCGAATTGCTACTTCGACACATCTTCCCACAGTACTTGCAAACATTTCCCTGGTTTTCCTCTCTCTCACGGTTGATTTGCTCAGTGTCTTCTACTATATACTTATTCACCTCCCGCAACAATTCCTCATGCTGTCCTTTAATATGTAGAAATAAATTCTGCTCAGAATCAAAGGGCTCTGTACACTTGACACATTTAAAGGTGGCCCCTCCCTCTGGAAGTTCTTCTACACTGGCCTGTTCATTTCTCATATGACCAGCACTAGCCAAATGCTGATGAAGGTTGCTTTCAGTATAGAATGACTTCCCACAGAGTAAACAATGGAAGTGTTTCTCTTTTGTAGGATGTTTCATGGCTATGTGGACATTCAGTCCACTCAGTCCATCTGCTAAAAAGCCACAATCATCACAACGGACTCGCGTGGACTCACTAAAGTTCCCTTCAGTTTTCTTCTTTTTCAAGCCTTGAGCACAGTCTTTTAAAGGCAACTCATTAATTCTCACCCCCATTGCCAACAGACCCTCTTCTGGTTGGTCCATCAATTCACCATCTTCATTATTCTTTATTCTAATTATAGAAGAATCAAACCGGCCAAAACTGTACATGGCCTGCCCTTTATCATCGATACTGATTATAGTTTCGTATACATCATTACGCTCAACTGCACTATCAGAAGCTGGGCCATCATCTTCCAAAATAAGTTCAGTTTCAGGTTGTGAATTCACCAGAACTTCCTTATTCTCCAAGACAGAATTTGCTTGCACAACTTTCAAATCTTCTGTAGTGTGTGTACATCCAACTTTGTTCTGGTCACTGCCAGCTAGGTTTAGGTGTTCTCTTGGTGTTCTCATCACCACAGAAGCAGAACCTTCAGCTGACTGTCCCCCACTGAGGACTCTAGGACACAGTTGTTTGTCAAGGACTTTACCTCTGGGACTTTCTGCACTTCCTTCATTGCTTTCACAATGTGTACTTGAAGCAGTTATATCATTCAATATATCATGGTTTTTCTTTCCTGTCTCACAATTCAAATCTGAACTTCTTGAATTTTCATTTTGAAATCCACTTGACCTAAAACTAGAGGAAATATTAAGGGTTCCCACCTCAGGTTTAATATCTTTCTCCTTGACAAATGGCTGTTGGAAAGTCTCACAAAAGGAATGGTCTTCGTTGAGATTAGATTCTTCCTCAGTTTCAATTTCTACAGAGTCAGGAGGACAGAATACTTTAGACATATCTAAATTTGTATTCTCTTCTAAAATAGAACAACTGGCAGCATTTCTAGGTTTCAGATTATCAGATGTTTGGCCTGAAATCATATGAAATTCTTCAGTATTTTGTGATTGCTCCTCTTCAGTTATGATAATGTTTTTCGACACTTCTGTAGAACCCACTTCTACATTAGAAGAGTTGAGATAAGACTGCCTTTTCATTTTGTGCTTCTCTGTGGCTGCATGCCTTGTCATCTCTCGACGAGTCACTGCATAATAATCACAGGCCATGCAATAAAACTCAAACTCTTTTGTATGCTTCCGCTTCACATGCAGTTCTAGAGAAGTAGAAGAGTGAGCACTGAACTCACAGTGCAGACATTTATTGTCACCTGTACCTGTAACATCTCTCTGGGAATATACATCACCCTGTTGGAGAAGGTCTTCTGGCTCTAGAGAAATGTGTTCTTTTTTATCAGTAAGATGACCGGAAACTTGTCCATCTACAGAATGAAATACATTTTCAGCCTCAACTTCAACTGGATTTCCATGCTCATTTACTGGCTTTTCTAAAACAGATGTCTCTGACTCCACTGACTTGTTAGCATGTTCATCTGAAATATTCAATGCTGATTGGATATTCTTTTTACATGCTTCAAGATTTCCTCCTTCGGGACCAACAATGATATCTGAACTTTGTCTCCCACTTGCTTCTATTTCCACTCGTCCTTTATGTTTCTTAGTAGCACAATGGCGCTCCATATCTCCTTTAGTTACAGTATAATATTTACATACTTTGCATAAATAGCTGTACTGGTGACTGTGTTTACGTCTGATATGAACAGTCAAATTTGTAATACTAGAGGCCAAAAGACCACAGTGTGAACATGTCCTTGAGATACTGCCTTTGGGTCTCCCTCTCTTCGGAGTAGTGGTCAAGGCTAGTTCATTATCTTTAGCAATGACTCCAGACTGTGACAGTTCCTTAGGAGCTGGTGTGCTTTTCTCAAGATAGGTATGTTCTTCTACCTGAACACCTGTGTTACCTTCACTTCTTCCACCACCAGAAATGTTAAGGTCTTCTTTATCATTTGCACCAATACATACCCTTTCAATGCATTCTTCAAAGCTTAAGCCAATATTATTTTTTTTGGCATTTTCAAGATGCTTGCTTCTTTTAATGTGTTTCTCCATTCCTTCTTTGCTTAGTGAATAAAGATTGCATGCTTTACAAAGAAAATGATAGTCCTGACCATGCCGAAGCTTTATATGTCTTGTGAGAACAGTGGAAGATCTTGTTTTATAAAAACACTTCTTACATTGAAACTGAGGCTTACTTGAGTGCCTTACCTCATTTCCATGGCTTACCCTAGACTTAACAAGTTCCTCCTGAGCTGCTTTCCCTGATTCGTTCATAGAATGTTTTGTGTTTTCTAATTCCAAAGTACTTAAAGGTAAAGTTCGTAAAACCAAATCATTGTTCAATGATGGAGAAGTCTTTGGTTGAACCAATAAACTAATATGTTTCTCAGTTGCATTGTGCTCTTCTATGTCTTTTTCAGACAAAAACAGATTACAAGAGTTGCAAAAAGAATCCATCCCATGCTTTTCCTTCATATGGTCTCTAAGATTTATCTCATTCAGAGAGATAAAGGAACAACAATGACAACTTAGGACAGAATCATTTTGTTTATGCTGCTTATTTTGTAAATGTTCCTCTAAATCTCTCCTTGATGCACTGGAAAAGTCACAAGTCTGGCAGTAAAATTTCATCTCTTTTGAATGGAACCTTTTTGAATGGATTTCCAATTCTGTCCTATTTGTAGCTATCTGACCACAGTCTATACATGAATACATCATCTGATGGTCAGGAGCTGGCTTCATTGTCGAGGAGTCCAGCTGCACAGAACCTGGAAGACAGGAGCTTATCTTGTCCTGCATCATTTTCGATGTGTCTGAGGTAGTCACACACAGACTCTGGACATCACTGTTCACTTCTTGGTGTTTTGGCATTGGCTCTGCATCATGTGTTTTCATCTGTGTTCTTAAATGTTTCATATACATCCTCTGAGTTTCATTTGTGCCTCTTTTATTAATTCCTGAAAGATTAAACCTTTTCTTTGCCTGGCCCTTCAAGATAAAAGTGCCACTTCGTCGCCGAAAGCTACTACCTAACACTAGAGTATTTCTCTCAGGCCTTGGCCTTGAGGTAATACTGTTATTATGTACTGTCTGTAGGATATTTTTGGCAGATTCTGATTTATCTAAAAAATGCTCTGAGGTTAAACTTCCAGGCTCCTTACTCTGGTCTTCAAGATCACCAGTTGTATCATGGGATGTAACATTTTCTTCAACAATCTCTGCTTTTTCTGATGAAGCATTATTAGATGGCACCATTTCAACAAGGAGCTCACTGCTGCTAATACTATGTTGAGAAATGCTTCCTCCACAATCTTTAAATTGGCTTCCAATGTTTTGTAATCCTTTTAAATTCCCATTCTTTGTTCTTGATTTTGCTGGAATATTCTTTGTTCCCATGGTACGTGTTTTTTTAGGAAAAGGTTGTTTTGTTAAGATCTGTACAAATCCTCCACGAGCAGCAACATTCTGTCGCCGGAGATGTGTTTTGCCAAGATAGTGTGCATTCAACAGGTTTTCTTCCACACATTGGAAGCCACAAAGATCACAAGAAAAGGTTTTCTGCGGCCCATGTGTGTGTTTGATATGAATATGGAGAGCTGTGTTGCTCTCTGCTTTGTGTCTACAGTGACAGCAGGCATATTCTTTAGCCTGCTGCCCAAGACATTCACCATGTTTTTCCAAATCAGAGCGAGAAGAAAACAAATGGCCACATATGCTACATCTGAAAACTGTATCTACATTTACAGTGGTGCAACTAACACCCATTTCTTTCATGGGAAAAGGAGATTCTCCTTCTGTGTCCATTTCCTCAGCAGACTTGCTTTCAGTGTCTGTTTTCAAAGAAACGGCATCAACAGTGTTAAAATCACAAGAGGATGAAAAGGCATTTGGAAGAAGATCTGTCCCTCTGTCTGAGCAGTCCTTCAGGAAGGTCTCCTTTCTTGCTTCATCTAACAAAACACCTGTTTCTGAAGCTGAGTTGATCGGAGCATTGAATCCACAGGTGCTCTCCTTTCCAGATTTAAGGGGCTCTGATTCCTCTACTCTCATTCGTTTGGAAGCATGGTTACTTCTATCTTCCTCCACAGCAACAATGCCCAAGCTGGATGACTCAGAAAGACCTCGCTTGCTTGTGAAATTCTGAGTGGAATATGCTATCCCATCAAATACACGCCCACAATTGCCTTTACTGGATGAAACACTTCTCAAGTCTTTTGCTTTCTTGTTTATACTTTCATCCTCATCACTGTCAGGTTTATTATCAGAATCCATCATTAATAAAGTGCTGATGATGTTTCTTGTATCAAAGAAGGCTTAACTGGCACTCAAAACCTGTGAAGTAAATAAACATGATATTTAGCCACTGAAGGTAAAGAAGATGCACACACATCTATCTGAAACTGGATGGGAAAAAGACACAAAATTAGTTTTATATAATTTCCTTTATATACTTTGAATATGATCATTTTTATGTTGTCAGATGGTTAATGGCAAAAGGACATGCCAGTGGTACAGGAGAATTAAGAAAGCAAATTTTAAGAGAAAATTCTGCATTAAATAAAATGCCCTAAAATCAATATTATTGATTTCTTTCATGTTATATAATTAAAACCTATCATTTTCCATTTAGTTTATACTATGACTGAAATTTTCAGTTACATGTCATTTATCTTTAATAAGAAGTCATCAATAATTTACAGCCTCAAACTAATGACACTTATTTTAACTATTCTAATTATTTTTTCATGAGGTGTACAAATAAAGTGAAGCCTATTATTTTTATTCTTTTACAAGTAAGGAAGAAAAAGCAATGCTATTAGACATGGCATCAAAAGCATGAACAACAAAAGAAAAATAGGTAAATTAGATTTCATGAAAATGACACTATGTTTTAATGCCACCAAAATAAAATAACAGCCCACAGACTGAGGAAAAATAATGCACATTGTATTTGCACCTAGAACATACAAAGCACTCTTACAACTCAATGAAACAAACTCATTTTAAAATAAGCAAAGAATCTCAATACACATGTTCAAGAAAAATACAAAAAAAGGCCAATAAACACATGAAAAATACGCTAAACCATTAGTCAGTAGAAAGAGGTGATAATGCATCCAATCTCGGAAGAAGGATGTGGCAAAACAAGAACTCCCACACTTTGCTAATGAAAGATAAAATGGTGCAGTCAATTTTGAAATAATCTGACAGTTCATCAAACTATAAAATTCTAAGTACAATATGACCTAGCAATTCCATTCCTAAGTATATGCACACATAAAAACTTATACATATGTTTAACAGTGGTATTATTCATAATAGTAAAAAGGTAGAAACAATCCAAATACCCATCAAAAGATAATATATAAATAAAATATGGTAGAGCTATACAGTGGAATATTATTTAGCCATAAAAGGAATGAAATACTAATATATGCCTCAATAAAGACAACCCTGGAACGACTACACTATGTGAAAAATGATATATTATATTATTCCTATTATATGAAATGTCAAAAATGTCACTATTCCTCAGGCCTGGAGGCAAAGGAAAGGCCAGGAAGAAAGGTGACAGCCAAAAGATACCAGGTGTGAGGTGATTAAAGTTTACTATAGCAGTGGTTGCACATATGTGTAAGTATACTAAAACATCACAAATAAACTATACAGTGAAAAAGAGACAAAGTTATATTACAATTATAAAACGTTCAAGCCAGGTATACTAACACACACATGGTACTCCAAGCATTCTTGGAGGCCAAAGTAAGAGGATCCCATGTTTAAGCCCAGTCTGGGCATGAGTGACTAACAAGATCCTACCACTAAATGAAAACATTAAAAAGGTCTTAAAGATGTAGCTCACCATGAAGGCCTACATTTAATCTCCAGTGACACACACACACATGCACACACGCACACACACACACATGCACACACGCACACACACAATTCATATTCAACATTAGATATGACCGTAGCTTGTGTCTAGCCCTATGAGGTCACAGGAAGGCTTTTTCAGATGCGGCTGGATCTAGAGCCTGTGATGCTGGATTAAGGGTGTCTGATTACTAAATTAGTCTACTGACTGGTTTGGCATAGTTCTGGGTAAGATCAAAGGTACCCCACCCTGGGTTTGAGTCCTTCCCACCCTGAGGGCAGGTAGCTTGGATAAGATATTAGAGGTCCTTGCTTGGTGCCTGTTGCTTGCTGCTTCTTGCTGCTGTTGCTGGTCTTCTGCTCCTTCTGCCTGCTTTGTGGTAGCTCTCTGCCATGCCGCCCTGCCTTGGAGCCAGTCAACGATGGACTGAAACCACTATAAAGTTTGTGCTGAAATAAATCTTTCCTTCTTTAACTTTGAGTGTCAAGTATTTTATTCAGCAGCAAAAATAAGGCAGATACATTTCTTCAGAATGTTCTCCAGAAAATGCAGATTATGTAAGAGGTTAATAGGTATTGGTGACAGAGATATCTCTGGTCAAAAAAATCTAGAAACTCTAGTTTACACAAAGTGTCTTTATCATATAGGATTTTTTGGATATAGCATGTACCAACCTCATTTCATTATAGAACTTTTCCTAATTTAAAAAAGAAATCAAAAATCTAGTGCCATAAAAGACTTCTCAGAAAATGCTATTTTAGATACAGTGTTGGTTTTGTTTCTACATCTATCATGAAAGAGTAAAGAGAGCATATAAAAGTGAGAAAGCAAGTACCATATATTCATTCCAAAATATACATTTAGTGCCTATGACATGCCTAGACATACAACAAACACCACCACACAATCTCTGTCCCTGCTGGGCATGGCAGCACGTGCCTATAATCTCAGCACTTGGGGAAGCTGAGGCAAGGTAGTAGTGAGTTCAAGCCCAGCCTGGGGTACTGAGCAACTTCCTGAGATCTTGTTTCAAAATTTAAAACATTTAAAAAGTTGGAGATGTCGCATCTTTTCTCTGGTATGAGAAAATAAAGATGTAAATGAGTCCTAGAATTGTATGTTATCATATTGTGAATAAGAAAATACTCAAAGTAAAATAGGGTGAAGGGGGAAAAATAATGATATTATAACAAAAAAGAAAGGAAACAAATTTTATGTATATAGAGGGATGGTAGGGTGGGTAGGGCTATGGGAAAAAATGAGAATTAAGTTGTGTCTTATACTGGTACAAATCCCCATTATGGAGTGCAATCATGATGCATATATGAAATGTACCAATAAAGATTTTAAAAAAAAAAACAAGAATACAGATATATAGATATAATATCTGTGTAATACCTAACATATAATGTATGTGATGAGATATTATTAGAAAATACAGTATGTTTAAATAAATAGTTATCACAGTAAAAAAAAAAAAAAAGTTGGAGATGAGGAGCCTGGGGTTCAATATCTAGGACCTCCCAAAAAAAGAGGGGGAAGCATACTCTATCCTTTCAGAGCTTAAATGTTAAGAACAGCAAGACAATATTTTTTTTAACAGATATACTGTCCAACCCACAGTAACTACTTTTGGTGTAAATTGAGTGATGGGGAATAGATTTTTTCTTCACTTAAAATAAATAAATAAATACATACATACATACACACAGACATGTACATGAACAATAGGACAAGGCAATGGACAGGAGGCACTAAAGGAGTGCTGAGGAACCAACTAAGTGAGCCTTGGCTTATTCTAGAAAAGGTTCCAGGCCTCAGCAGAGAGGGGATCTGAACTGAGTGGCAGATTCAGAGTCTGCACCTTTACTCACTAGTCAGTCCCTGATAACACATCCCATCACTTCCTACCCACACCATGCTCCAGCAACAAGATTAATTTTGCCTTCTCTATAAGTTTATATGAACGGGATCATAAAATAAGCTTTTGAGGGGGTGTCTGGCTTCATTCTGCTCAGCATGATGCTTTTATTGCCTATGTCAGTAGCATGTTCCATTTCACTGCTGAGTAGTCATATACTGTATAGAAATAATACAATTATACTGATGGATGGCTGAACCATTTGTTTCTTGTTGCTATTAAATAAAAATGCTATGACTATTTGTGTACATATCTTTGTACTGCATATACTTTCATATCTTTTATGTAAATACCAGCAGTATTCCTGGGTTATGAGTAGATACATGTTTTACTTTGGAGAAGCTGCTTGACTGATTTTTCAAAGTGGTTGTGTTGTTTCACATTGCCTGCAATTGATATGTTCCAATGGATCCATAACCTCACCAACGCATGATTTCAGTCTTTTAGTCATTCTGGTAAATGTTTAGTTTTGTTGTTGTTGTTATTTTGAGACAAGGTCTTGCTTTCGTGCTTTCATAGTTCAAGCTGGCCCTGAGCTCAGCCAATGCTCCCGCCTCTGCCTCCCAAATGCTGGGATTACAGGCATAAACCACCACTTCCAGCACTGTGGTATATGGTTCTGGTTGCTGGTGGATGAGTCACCAGGCCCGGCTTTGTTGTACATGGTTAGCTGGGATCAAGCCCCAACCTTTACACTTGCAAGGCAGGCACCAGAACCGCCAAGCTAAATCCCCGGTATGAATGTGGACAGTTTTAATCTTCATTTTCCCTAGGACTAGTTAGTGATGGTGTTGAATACTTGATGTGCTTTGTTATCATTTTGCCTATTTCTTAATTCAGTTGCTGGTTTTTCTTACTGAGCTGTAGGAATTGTTTATGTATTCTGAATATAAATCCAGTCAGATAAATCCTTTACAGATATTTTCTCTCATCATTTTATTAATGGTATCTTTGATAAACAGAAGTTTTAAATTTTGATGAAATCAATACTGCTCCTGTTATGGTTATTTACATGTTTAGTTATTTTCTGTCTCTCCACACTAGAATGTAAACCATGTTTTATTTTAGCTATCCTTAATATCCCCAGAGCCTAGAACAATTCCACACACTTACAAGGTACTAAAATAAATGAATGTCTATTTGTGATACAAGAAATGTCTAATATCCAAGTACTTACAGATGAAATGAAAAACATTTGAGATATATTTTGAAATTTCCAGAAGAGATATACTTCCAGGAGAGAGGAACAGGCAAGTACATGCTGCTCAGAGCTCAAAAAAAGTACTCAGGGTTGATTCTATTCATCTATCACCTTTTTATGTACTTGTATATGTATATGCTTGAAAAATATCTGAACAGAAATTCTGTATAGGAACATTTTAATGCTTAGTCTAAACCAGCATGAACTCCCTTCCTTTCGACGTGGAGCCCAACCATCTCTTGCTCTGCCAACACTGCCATAGCACATGGCTAGGTCACATTTATTGTGAGCAGAAGCCCATCTTGATCAGTGCAGATGCAGAACACAGCAACTTCCACTTACTTAGAGAACACACCAGTGTTTGTGCATGCATTTCTGTGGAGGGCATCAGATGCATATATTTTCAGACACAAAAGAGTAACATCTACATTAATGGGAAAAAGCAAAAGAATGAGATTCTTTATTACCTTCTATATAACAGCACCAAAAGTTCTAAAACAAGTGAAAAATATGTTTCCATGTCTGTCACTTTCCAACTGATCTTTTAAATTAATAAAATAAATCTCATGTAAAGAAATAACAAAATTTCAACAAATATATACCAAGTGCCCAATATATGAAAGAAATTACTGCATAGTGATACAAACACAATCTATTGGGATGACACTGTTTGAGCGACTACATGACATATATCCACATACATAATATAAGGCCAGATATGATTATGAATAGCAGTATAAATGAACAAGTAATTCTATTTCCAATTAGAATATTTTAAACCTTGAAGAAACTAAGTCTGTTTCTTTTCCTTCTGTGAAAGGAGCAGGAAGGAATAATTAAACATCTCAAGAGGAAGGGAAGATTGAACAAAGCCTCAAATGTACCCAGTGAACATGAAGGATAACTAAGCAGGCCAGTGGCCATGGCTTTCCTCTGCACAGTAAAGTACAAAGTAGATGCTAATCAATAGCTCACATCACAGAAGACTCAAACAAGAGTTGAATTTTACTCAATAGTTCCAGCAAGGAATTATCAAGAAACTGCATCATTTTGGAAAGATTAATTTTTCAAGATGTAAAACACATAGGAAATAGAAAAAGGTAAAAGCAGAAAGCACTCACTATGATAGTTCTAAATTATAAGATCTAGAACTAGACCGAAGTCAGTGAGCTGCAGTAAAGACTAGTTTAATAAGTACCTTTAAGTGACCTAAAAGGAATTAAATAGAGTTTATGGTAATGCAAAAATTTAAAAGCTCCATTAGAACAGGTTATTAGCACAAGTATCATCTTGGTAGCAGAGATGGGACTTGGGAGTTGTTTTTCAAAGAAGAATGCATTAGGATGATTTAAGAGCTCATTTTTCTGAGGGAGATTTCACTCATTCACTCAACAAACAGTTGCTGAATGCCTACCATCTAACAGAAAGAACCTTTCCTCTCAGAAACAAAGCAAAACAATAAGCAGCAAAGCACGCTGTCAGCTCTCAGAATAATGTATAATCAATATCCTTTCTTTCTAAAAGTACCAGCACATGTAATTTAGTATAGAAATAAAAAGAGTCTAAGATACCTTCCCACAGTAAAGTTTCAAGATTGAGAAGGCCCTAGTGTTATCTGGACTAAAACAGTGGCACATATTATTACGCCCAACCTTCCCAAAGCATTAGGTTTCTTGCACAAAGATACTGTTCAATACACATCTACACTGTGACACAAACATTTCCAAATACGCTAAGTATCTATCTTACCAAGAAATCTTCAAGTAGCTGATCCTTGGCTAAAAAATAAGTTAAATGTAACTCAATTATCTTCATTTTTACCTATAAATCATTAATTCACTCAGAAACTAACTCTGACAAATATTTCTTGGCTTTGAAGCCAGGGAAAATGTTTGAAGAAAGAAATCAAAACACTTGCTTTTTGAGAATAATACAACAAATCAATAGCAGCCTTCTGATGACACCTGGTGGCCACTTCTCACAGGAAGTTTCTCTGCTTTAAAGAAAATATTTCAGGAAGTATTAGAGAAACTTAATAATTTTTCAACTATTTTACATGCTACCTTTACTACAGGCAGCATGCATGAAATTTTTCCTTTCACTGTCATATTTTTTCTACTTTTCACAGATCTGAAGCACTCATCTTCATTTCTAAGTCATCTTTCCGTTTCTAGAGTGTAAGGGAAGTGAACTAAAACTCTTGTACTCTTTGAAAATCTCTTCCTCTCTCTCTCCTCTCTCTCTCTCTCTCTCTCTCTCTCTCTCTCCTCCCTTCTACAATACTCATAGTCTCCTACATTCTCTCACTCACCGACAACCTCTTCCACTGATATGATGTAATCATATAAAAACACCTCTTCCCCCTTCCTCCTATTCCACCCAAACTCACCCTTTACTTCTCCTAGACCTAACCAAATTAGTAGTACAAGTAGTGTAAGCTTAATACCATCAAGACTACCCTAACTTTACACTAGGAATATGTGGGCAAACCAAGGCAGGTACAAGTACACGCAGATGAAAAAATTCCTAGTAATATCTTGTGCTATTCCTTGGAGGAATCCAAAAAAGGATGAAACTCTCTACCGACATTATAATCCTACAGTAGGGATGCTCACTCCTGGAAGAACAAGGTAAGCCTGCTTACAAGGCTACTGTGTACCACAATGAGCAACAGCAGAATAAACAGAAGTTAGTAGAGCTCTCCTATCTTTTTTATAATCTGCTGTATCAAATCAATGCGAAGCTCTGCACTACTAATGAAGTTACAGAACACCATGTGCATAATCTACCATGTACTGATCCTCAATCTCCCCTATGAGGCCTCATCCACTGGAATAACAATAGGTAATGAACACCAATTCAAAAAGGAAAAAAATTGACTCTTCCATGAATGTCTACAACTACAGCTTGAATCAAGCATTCTGAAAAGTTTAACATACTAACAACATACTTACTAGATAACACAGGGATAATTTACCACAGATAGATGTGCAACAGAGATGGGTTTATTCACAAAAGGACCGTTCATAAATCTGAGGGCCCAGTAAACCTATCTCTTCACTGTTCTAAGAGAACCTACAACACATAACCTCAGTTTTAAGTTTGTAAAGCTGTGGGTTTTAAATGAGTCTACAAATTTTTAGATAGTCCCCCTAGAAGGCTGGAGCTGAGTTACTTCATGTTAATACATTTTAACATCATATGTTATGTGGCAATAACTAATCATCTTTTCATCTTGCTGCCTTGTCAAAAACAGATTCGGATACTTTTCAGAGGAAGAAGTAAGAGCAGCTAAGAAGTATATGAAGAAATGCTCAACATCACTGGTCATTCAAGAGATGCAGATGAAAACAACACTGAGATTTCATCTCACGCCACAAAGAATGGCTGCTATCTCAGAATTAGCCAGAGACAAATGTTGGCGAAATTGTGGAGAAAAAGAAACCCTTCTCCACTGTTGGAGGCAAAGTAGACTCATAAAATCAGTGTGGAAATCAGTGTGGAGATTCCTCAAAAAGTTAGGATTGAAAAAAAAAAAAAAAAAAAGCTAGGATTGGAAGTTCCATTTGGCCTGGCCACTGCTCTACTAGGTATATACCCAAAGGAATTAAAAGATTCATATCACAGTGACATATGTGTACTCATGTTTATAGCAGCTCAGTTTGTGATTGCTAATCTTGGAAACAACCAAAATGCTCACCAACTGGATACTGGATAAAGAAGATGTGGTTCTTTTATAGAATGCAGTATTATTCTGCCATTAAAAATG
>PVIR01039873.1:0-13655 GCA_004026965.1 Petromus typicus
GCAAGGGACTTGACACTCAGGCACTCTGGGCTTCTGTACAGTTCTGTCAAGGAGCTCGGACTTAACAGAGGTGGCTGAGGATGAACAGAGATCCTGAGAGGCTTCGCAGGAGGCTTCACCCTGGGAGGCTTCCCAGCAATGGGGGACAGGAGCCAGGGCCCCGGGTAAAAAGTAAGTTGAGGCCGTCCTGTTAGTTACAACAGCAAGCACCAAAGGCCACAGCATGAAGTGAGGGAGGATGCTCAGGGCAGATAAGCACTGATATCAGGTGCAGTGAAGTGAAGGTGGGAGGAGTAGTGAGGATGCCAAGAAGAGGCAGGAGCAGAATCAGGAGAAGCCCAGCATAACGAGCAAGGAAGGTACCAGAGGGATGGTCCCGCATCTGTATCCAAATCCACGGCCTAGGAACTTACTCACTTCTTACTTGCCTACTAATTAAGACCATCGTATTGACTGTTTGCTTTATGTGGACCAAAATATGCTGAATGTTCCTTCCTGCTCCATCATGTGGCCTGGTAAAAACACCAGGGACATGAAGTGCCCAATATATGCTATCACCAGTATTAGGTGGTTGGTTTTCCAGAGGAAAAGAAGGAAGAATAAGAAAATAAGATCTTCCTGATCTTATGCCTTCAACATTCTTTGTGGAGACAGAAAATGAGCAAGTGACTTAATCTGGCATTTATTTAGAGACAGACTGGTATGAACACCTCTTGGAACTTCTCTGTGCTCCAAGACACGCATGCTTCTCGGCCGTCTGGAGTGGACACATACACTATAAAAATGGGTCAAATGTATTTAAGGTGTGTATAATATTGAATATTCTCAGCACCATCTGTTTATACTAACCCAAAAGAAATAAAGGAATCAGTAAAATTTTTATTTAGCCTTATTTTGGCTAAATATTATCTCAAGAAGTAACAATTTGGACTCTGTTTACTTGTCTGCACACACTGAGTTAGTGCTGCTGCTGCCACACAGGCAGGCCTATGGCTTGAGGGTCTGGCCCAACTTTTCATGGTGCTCGGGCCCTGACCTCCCTCGAGACCAGCGTGGGAGGGGAAGCCCCTGGAGACTATGTCTACTTGTCTGTCCACACCGAAGTTTTGGCCCTGACCTCTCATAGAAATAGCACAGAGGAAGGAGCCTGCAGAGCCTCCATCTGCTTGTTTGTGAACACTGAGTTGTTGCTGTGGCTGCCTTAGAAGGCCTGTCGTGTGCTAATCCTGCCCACCACTGCACAATGCATGGGTCCTGATATCATGCAGGACTGATCCATGGGGAGGAGCATCCAAAGAGTTCATCTGCTTGACTGTGCACTTTCAATAAGTGCTATTTTGAATTTCAGCCTCCAGCATTCTGAGTCTAACATTTTAATATATTGCCCAGGTTCTGTATTTCACTGTAGCTCCAAATGTTCAATATTTTTAAAAAATGTGAATCACAGGTCTAGTATCTTTAATCTAAAAGTCCAATTTTGAAATGCTTCATAATTTGCAATATTTGAGTACTAACAGTATTAGTACAAATGGAAAACTGTACACCTAATGTAATGGACCACAGTTAAAATAAAGGTATCCCTGCTCACAATGCTAGGCAGGAAAGCATACAGAATACTGAAGTTTGTGCTGAGTGTATGCAGGAGGCAGTCTTAAAGCAGACCATTCAACATGATGCACTAGCACTAAGTGCCAGCATCCTCAGCAAGCCACATGTACTTGCCTAGCTTCTCGTTTCAGAGGGCAGGGCCCCCAGTGTGAGTTTAAACTTCTCAATGGGTTTTGTGTCTTGTCCATACCCTTCTCCATAACTCTCTTATGGCCATCTCTCACCCAGTCAGTCACTGTGCCAGGGTGACCACAGAAACCTGCAGCAGAGTTTCTCTGTAGTTGTTCTCTGCTTCAGTTTTAAACAATTAACGCCTTCGCCAAATGGCTCCTGCTTAAACCGTCTCAATTGTGGTGGGTGCTGCACTGGATTTCTTCTACTCTGAAACCAGCTATTACTGGAAGTTCCAAGTGGTTCAGTACCAGATAGAAATGTGAATCACAATTTTACTATCTCTAATCTGAAAATGCAAATTTGAAATCCTCTATAATCTTTAATATTTCACAGCTAACATCAACACCAAGAGTGAAAAGTTCCACACCCAGTCTAATGTCTGACATTTCAAATGGAAGGACATTAAAAAGGTTTTATCCATTAACCTCAGACAAGGTGTATATGGTGTATAT
This sequence comes from Petromus typicus, assembly GCA_004026965.1. Taxonomy (NCBI): domain Eukaryota; kingdom Metazoa; phylum Chordata; class Mammalia; order Rodentia; family Petromuridae; genus Petromus; species Petromus typicus. The sequence goes on from PVIR01039873.1 coordinate 2,235, forward strand.
GAAACATAAATAGATTTCAGTTCCATCCCCAAGACATCTCAGCATATACATGCAAATATTCTAAAATACAAAGGAATTCAAAATTTGATGGAGTATTTTACATGAGATTCATAGGGTAAAGAATATGTGTAGGAGATCAAAATTGTAAGCAACAAAATAAATGGATTGCTGCAGCAGATATAATTACTTTTTATTGTAGTTATAGTCAATTGTTATATTCATTGAAATTTAATTGAACTGACATACTGAATGATAATAGAACAAAAGAAAAACTATAGGCCCCTAATTTATAGCTCTTGTCATAGTAAAAGTGTAAAGAAACAATTTTTAGCAATGTGAGAGAATAATCAAATATCCACAGAAATTAATTAATCAGCATTTATCTCAAATAAGGATGAATAATATTTCAAAATTTTTAAACAAATGAAAGAACCAAAAATATGTTCTAGAAGTATGAGTATTTTCATGAATATATTAATAGAAAAAATAATGATAAGTGAAAAAGTTAAAAATGTAAATTGTTTAAAAATCTTCTGGTCATAAAAGATGTTGAAAAATGAACAGAAGGACATGACATACAAAGATATGAAAATCAAGAAGTGATATGCAAAAAAAAGCTCCTATCCATAATATTTTGAGCAATACTACTATCAATAAAAAAAAGGCAAAGCAACTCAACTGAAAAACAGGCAAGAGCCCTGAACAGGTCCTTCACCAAAGGAAATGTATTTAGATAACAAAAGAAGAGGGTAAATACCAGGTATGATCCCAAAAATAATGCCACATTACCCATTACCAATACAAAAGAAATTCAAAATTAAAAGGACTGATAATATTATATGTTGATCAGAGTGTTTCAGTGTTCTCTACTGAAAATGAATGGTGACAGAACATCCCCAGACTCACAGCCCTTTGTTTCTGGACACAGCTTTTCTGCATTTCCCAGCCTCTTGCATTATCTATGGCCGTATGACCAAGCTGTCACTAACCTTTAACAGCCAAATACTTATGCCCAGAGTGACCTTACAAATGACATTAATGATGACAGTTTCCTGACAGACGATTTCCTCACAGATCTTATGTGCACTATAAACAAACTATTATATGAAGCCTGCAAGATTTTATAATTAATTCACTAGAGAAACTAGCTTTATATGTACACACACACAAAAAAAAACTCAGGCTTCTCGTAAGACAGTTTTCATATGGGCTGCAATAATTCAACATTGATCTTGAGAGTGTCCTCCTTTGGTAAACAAGTCATTATGTAGTACAAATTAAATGTCTTTGTACATGTCCTACAGCATAGACACTTTAAATCCTTAAGAGGAAATGAACAGCAGTCAATGTAAAGGCCAACTCTGGAATAAGTTCTTGCTAGGTTTCAATAAAACCTTTGTATTTGTTGGTTGGACTATTGAAAGAAGATATGAAACACTCTGTGAGTTTACTTTTGTCAACTATAAAATGCTATAGAACCAAAAACAGGATAGATAGCAGTCTACAGACCGAGACTTGACTTGAAGTCCACTGTCACTGGTTACTACCTGGGCCACCTGAGTACACCAACAGGCCCAGAGCAAAGCTCAGGACTTAGAGCCATGAAGCTTATGCTCACAGTTTTGCTTTTTCATAAGCATATTCACCCCTAAATTAATAACAAGAAGCCTCAGGGCTTCCCTACAAGTACCCTTCCCAAGATGTTCTGTCTTTATTTTACACCGATGTCTGGGCCAGGTGTCTCAAAGAGCATCCCAATTAGCTTGACCACAAAATCTGGATCTAGAGGTGACATTTCCAGACACTGGCTCTGTGACATGGACTTGATATATTTTTCTTCTCAGCCCCTTTTTCCTCATTTGTGAAATAGGATAAAAATGCCAGACTACTTCATAAGATTGCTTTGAGGATTCACAATGTCATGCCTGTAACAATGACTCTTGCTGCCCACAACTTCCTTTCTTTTCTGGCCATTCTTTATCCTGCTATTTCATGAGAATTGTAAGTGCTACAATCACTATTCTCTTTGCAAATATTACCTGTAATAAGCTTCCTTGAAATTCTTTCATTCCTTCCTCTTGTGTCTTTGCACATGTTCTCTGTGAGTCTTCTGAATATTTTTACAAGCTGCTCTTATCAGCCTTTATTTGGTCTCTTAAATTTATAAGACATATTTCTTGTTCACACTGTGACAATGCTGATTCATATTTACACCCCAAAGATCCATCTGTTAGATTATATTTCCAACAACAACATCGGCATGTAAATGGTATTATCATCAAACCTGTCATAAACTCCATTCTGAAAGCATTATTGCATGTCATGGGCAGATTTGAAAAGCCATTTACTCTACGCTGTTTCTGAAATACTGACTTCACAAATGTGTTCAGCCCCATGAATACTGAAAAATCTCTGTGTCAGCTTGCAATAGACTTGGGACATATACAGATTTGTATGATGGATTTGCCTTTACTGGGGGCTACTGATTTAAATACTAATAACTTCTTTTTAAGATGTTTTAACAAAATCATCTAGATTGGCTTTTACTGACAGCCAAGTTCACATAAAAACTTAAACATCACATAAGGAAAAGACAGCATGGTACTTCAGATTTGCTGTGCATTTTGAAGACTTCTGAGTATCACAATTTCATCTTGGCTCATTGAAGAGTGAACTTTACCTTCAATAGATTCTTATAACTCACTGTCCACTGCTTTTTCTAAGGTCTAACATTATTAATAGTAAAGAAAATCTGAAAAGGTAGGACTTTGCATTCAAAGAGAGAAGAACTCCATCAAAAAGCCCCTTATGTATTTTCTCAATAAGACACAGTCTAGAGATTTGAGGATTAACTGTTGGCAAATGTCACTAGATTATCATTATGGTAATAATGCAACTAAGTAAGATAAAAACAAAGCACCAAACATTAAACCATAAAGAATATTGTAAAAGAGGGTCACTGTGACCAGGGCAAGGTGGAACAAAAGCATTGTTGATGAATTCAGGGAAGAATAAGAGTAGAGAGTATGTTATAATAATGCTTGCTGAAGCTGTAAGGTAAGAAGGACATGGTCTCATACTCCAAGGAAAGAGTGTAGATACAGGAATAGAACACACAGCCCAGGGAATTGTAAAAGATATATCCAGGACTAAAAGTATGTGCCCAGATGATCATTCTGAATTCTACCACTGCTGATTTACACAGGCAACTCCCAGAATAACTTTCTTTCATGACAAAGAGCAACTTTTTGGACTCTTGCCCTGGATATAGTAGAAAAAAAACCACAACTCAAAGTCATAGACTAATGAGTAATTTGGTTTAGCAAAAAGAAATAGCACAGCACCATGGCTGGCAAGAGTGAGTCTCCCCGTCATTCCATGGAGAGGAATGCTTGATCCAGGACATCACATAGACATGGCTTGTGCTCTATTCTAGTGAATGAATTTACTCCTATTAAATCCTCCCATGTGCTTTTTGCCATAAGACAAAAATGAAAAGTCACCTTGTCATTATGGAAAGCAATAGTTTCTCACACCAAAAGTTTGATTTGGAAGAATCAGCTCTTTAGAGAAATTATCTAGAATTAAAATTATTAATCCTCTGCACTAGGGGCTTAGAGGTGTCTAAGATATTGGGCATCTGTAGGACTTATTAATGCATCTGCCAGAAGGACTTGGCAATCACAAATACTTTCTTATTCATCCCAATCATGACAACTACCTTTAGCCTACTCTGGCCCTATCTTTCTATCAACCAAGGAAAATCTGCTCTTCCCATATTCTCTTACTGTGTAACTGCTGCTAGGTCCTAAGGAGATCATGATCACCCCATGACTCCAAAGTCTCTTGTTAGGGACATGTCCCCTGGACCTTACTATCAGTTGACCATCTGAAAGTGCTCCAGCACTGTAGCTTGGAATCTACCATCACTGCAGGCTCATTACTTGTAGAGATAGTGACCAAAGGTAAAGATGACGCACACAAAAGTGATAGGTATACAGTGAGCCAAAAGAAAAATACCCCTGTAAGTCCAGGAGCAATACTTTTGAGAAGCTCTGATAGTGAGAAAATAAGGAAAGGCATCTACCCCAGATTCTAACAATCTGGCCAAATGCTGAACTTTTAGAAAAATAAACTTCAGGTAAACAAGGAAAGACATGAGTAGCAAGGGTGATTGGGTGATTCACCTCATGCAACTATTGCATAATTATTCCACTTCCTTGATCTGCATATAAGAACAGTGTTGGCTGAGACACTACTGTCCTGGACACATCACCACGGAACCCTCCGCCATGCTCACTCTCCATCTCCTGCTCAGGGCCAGCCCTGCAGTCCTGCTCCTGGTTCTGTGCCTGCAGCTGGGGATCAGCGAAGCTCAGGAAGACACGTGAGCCAAACCCTTCTCCTTTCTGCACAAAATTCATGGAAGAGACCTCTTCTAAACTGATAAACCTTTGTTTGGAGCTTTTTTAAGCTTCCCAGGAACTCCAGTCTCAGGAGCTCATGCATGTCAGAGTGAGCTCCACTCATGTCTTCTTAGGAAGCTCCATTAATCCTTCATATTTCATCAGCTTAGTTCTCAAAACTAAATCCAAACAAAATATCCAAACTGACTGTGCCAAGTAGTTGATCCAATACCCAGCATATCCTCCATGGCATTGTCTTTCCCTGTCCTCCCACCTCATGGTGCCACCCTGTCCCATGGACTCTCATGTGATCTCTGTGCCCTGCTTTGCTTTCCCAGAATTAGTCGGAAGTCACTAATAGTCAATGTGAAGATGCCAAAGACAGCAAGAGCAGGTGAAGAGGTCACCTTGCAACTTAAAGTTGAGACAGAATTGAGAGAATGTGTGGTGGTGAGTATCGGGGTGGGGTGTGAACTCAAGACAAATCTGACTCCTTAATTTTGAGTGTAAAATATTCACACTCTCAATTTATTGCACAGTATACTTAACCATAAATTCTCAAATACATTATGCTACCTGAGCCTCTGAACAAATTATGAGAGCTTGAGAAAAATGACTGACTATTTTATCTTTCAATGAAGCAACTCTGATCCAGCAAGTCTAGGAAAAATGAGAAAGGGAAAAACAAGGAACAAGAATGAAGAGCAAACAAGAAAAAAAGAGATAAGAGGCAAGATCTGAGAGCTAGCAGTAGCTCCTAGCATGTGTGTTTGGGGTGCGGTTTAGGCAGAGGGTGCTCAGAAGAACACACGGCAACCCCATGCAGTTGGCTGAAGCAGCTGAGGGGATGAGGGCCTGCGTGTTCTGGTGCCTCCCCTCTGTAGGCCTGCAGAAAAGTCTGCTTTCCTCTACTTGCTGACCTGCAGAGTAAGGCTCATCTTGTTCATAGAGGTTGCAACTCACCTGAAGTCTTACTCCAAGACAGGGGTAGTGACTCAAACCTATATTCCCAGCACTCAGGGAGAGGGCTAAATTAGGACTATTACCATGAGTTCAAGGTCAGTATGGGTAACACAGAATTTGAGGTCAACTTGAACTACCTAGCTAGAACCTCTCTTGGAGAACTAAAGTTAATCTTACTCTTACTCATTGAACTATAGATTTCCTTAACTTTCTTTGTTTTCTGCTTCATAAATTTTACCAGCCTTTCAGCTTCATAAACTTTACATTCATTGCTCCATAAAGTTTACCTTTTCACACTCTGCCTTGCACAAGAGAAGGTACAAAAGTCTTGGAATTTTAATAACAGCTTTGTACAGTTTTGGTGGGACTCATTGAAGGAAGAGATACCCTCATATTAGCACCCTACCATCTGAGGGTGAGGTACTCTGCAGGAAGCTTAGATGTTTCCTGTCCTGTCAGGCTGTCCTGACACATAGTGGTCAAAGATGACCACTATGGCAGCCTGTAATTCATACGCACCCTGGGAAATGGTGTGTTCTACTTTGAAAGAAAGACAAAAATTAGAAAAGTAAAATAAAGTAGGAAATGGACCCCTTTGGAAATGGGTCTGTGGAAAAGCACTTGGACAAACTCTGGAGTCCTTGCTCCAGCATAAAACCTTGGCGAGCTATGTTTCTGGACCATGGGGTCTTCTGTGAGACTGTGGCATTCTAAATATAGAACAAGATTCTTGATCATCAAAGGTTATGAAGTTAGAAGGGAGCACAATGCCAGCATACTATCTAATGGTAACAAAATAGAAGATCATGCAGACCAATCACCCAGAACCTCACTGATAACTAAGACCAGCCCCTGCAATGGACTGCCATCTCATGATGAAGCCAGAGGATTCATTCCTATATTCCCTCTTGAGTTCCCTTTTGAGTTATGCCCACAATTCAGGCAGGAATTAAAGTACAGGAGGGGAAAGAACTTGACATCAACAAGCCTTTGGAATGAATCTGCCAAAGAAGGATCTTCCATAGCTCTGACCCACCTCAAGCTTCTTCATCTCTTGTATTTCTTCCCCTTCCCATATACCGAATTCATGCTGATTCTCCTCTCCCCACCAGATTAAAACCTACCTCAAGAGTTGCCAGCCAATTAATGGCACTTTCAGCTACAAATACACAGCTTGCCTCTGTGAAGATTACCCAAGAACCTTCTACTGGGACATCCAGACTAACAGTGAGTACAAGCACTGTCTAGGGGACAGGCTGTCCTCCAGGGAGGGAAAAGCAGAAACAGAATTTCCAGGTGGAAGAGCAGAGAGTAGAGGTGAGGGGAAACCATGAGGAGCTAATGGAATGAAGCCCAAGATCTAACAGGAGGAACTACACAAGAAAAGTTAAAAACAAGTGATCAGTTTTCAAGTCGGGAAACTGAGACCCACTGGGCAGGCACCTGATCCCAACAGCAAACAGAAGACCCTGAGGTGTTTGTGAGATGATCATTATTATACTCTTCTCTTCCAGGTACCTTACAGGTTCAAGCAGTGGTTGACATTATTCAGGAAAAAAATATCTGTCCTAACGATGATGCAGTGATACCTATCAAAGGAAGTCGGCTTTCTAAAATCAGTACTCTGTTCATAGAGTAATGGAAACCTTTGGGTATGGCACAGTGTCCACAGGGTTTCCTAAGTAAGTATGGCTGGGGAACCTCTTGCAAACTCTAAAATAAATTTCTCTCTAGCTTCTCTTATTCTCTTACTTATGCATTCTTATACAAACCTTAAAAATCTGTCCTTAAAATCCTCCCAGCACACCAAATTTCTAGAACATTAGTCTTTCAAAGACCTTTCATGGGGAAGACTTTACAGGTCTCACTGCACATTAGTTCAAAGGAGATGACAAAGGAGAAATGGAGATGAGAAAAACCATTCTCACAGAGAACAAAGAAACTGTTCACAATACTCCAAATAAATGATGTCCAGGGGATTTATATCATGTAAAAGAAGGTAATTAATTCATATTAGCCTGTCCCATGTTACATATATGTTAAAATTTCTAACAAAACCACAAAAAATTAATACAATATATAAAAGCAAAGCTAATACAGAGAAGTTGAATAGGATCAAGTTTTATCAATTCTAAAGAAGCCAAAATAGTGCCCGGGAGTTAGCTCAAAGGTTCCAGTGTCTGCCTGGCAAGCACATGGTCCTGAGTTCAGTCCCTAGCACTATATACCACAATGCTGGACACGGTGGTTCACACCAATAATCCCAGCACTCCAGAGGCAGAGGCAGGAGCACTGCTGTGAGTTTGAGGCTCGCTTGGCCTACATAATGAGTTCAGGGCCAGCTTGAACTATAAAGTGAAACCCTATCTCAAAAAACTAAGAAAATAACTTAAAAAGAAGTCAAAATAATAGAAATAAAAATATCGAAGACACAAACAAGACACATGATATAATTTAATAGTGACTAAAATCCAAACATATCAATTGCTTGTTCCTAGCTTTTTAGAGGAAAAGCTTTCATTTTTCTCATTTAATATTATATTGGTGGTAGGTTTGTCATAAATGACTTTTATCACATTGAGGTAATGTTTTTTTAATCATAAGTAGACAATTGATTTTGTCATAGGCTTTTGATGCATTTATAAGAACACTTGATTTTTGTACTTTACTCTGTTTAAGTGGTATATTACAATAAATGAATCATCTTTGCATTCCTGGAATGTAGTCTACTTGGTCAAGAAGTACGATCCCTTTGAATCTATGTTGCATTCTTCTTGACAGTGTACTGTTGATGATTTTCACATCTATGTTCATTAAACAAATTGGCCAGTATGTTGCATTTTTGGTTGGATTATTGTCTGGGTTTAGAATCAGGGTAATAACCACCTTTAATAAATATGGAATGCTACTTCCCTTTCAGTTTCATTAAAGTGTTTGTGAATTGGCTTCAGATCACCCTGGAAGCTCTTAAAATATTTAGTTATGAATCCACTGGGTCCAGGAGTTTTCTGGTTGAAACAGTTATTACTACTTCAATTTCATTACCTGCTATTACATTATTCAAGTTTCAATGTCTTCTTGGTATGGTACTTCATATGTGCCAGGAATCTCCATTTCTTGTGGATTTTCAACTATTTGGATTACAGGTTTTCAAAGTATTTATTAATAATCTTCAGAATTTCAGTGATGTCCCTTAGGTATTTTGTGTTTTTCATTTTGAATTACACTGATTTGGGTTTTTCTTTCCTTTTGGAGTAAGATTTATTAAGGGTTTGTCTATTCTGTTTAATTTTTTTTTGAGTAATCAGCTCTCTAATTTATACTGTATTTTTTTAGTGTCCAATTAATTAGTTTCTGCAAGATTTTTATAATTTCTTTCTTTGAATTAGCTTAGAAGTGGATTATTCTTATTTTTCTAGTACTTTCAGGCTCAGCGTTAGGTTATTTATTTAGGCTTTCTCTGTTTTTCTGATGTGGGCATCCAGAGATATAATCTTCCATATTTAGATTTTTTGCCATTGTAAAGTTGTGGACAATACTATTTTCAACAAGAGAGGGTAGAAACTTTAATATCCAGAAGAAAAAATTAATCTGAGGACTTATGTAAACTATGGAATAATTCAGAGATGAAAAATATATAAAAATTTTTAAATAAATGAACAACTCAGAAACACCTTCTAAAAGATAACTGGCATGATGATATTCACAAATCTGGAGTAGAAAAAACATTAATGATAGAAATATGGAAAATGTGAACTTTAAAAATAAGAACTTGTATTCATGAAAAAATATCATTAACAAAATGAAAAGCAAGACAGAGTGAAGGAAGTGATATGCGAAACACCCACACCCAGAGGACATAGAGAAGTCCTGGTATCAATAAGAAAAGACAGGCAATCCAACTGAAAAATAAGCAAGAACCCTGAACGGACGTTTCATAAAAGTAAATATATGACTTTCAGACAACAAATGAACAGGATAAATACCATTTATCATCATAAAATTAAAAATAAAAATTACAATACGCTCCACTACTAACCCAACAGAAAAGTCAAGACTGAAAGGATTGACAATAACCAATACTGGTGAAAGCATTTTGATGCTCTCTACCAAAAATAAAGATAACACACACTTTGCTTGTGTGTTGATTCAGAAACTTCACCTAAAACACATCCTTTCTTCCTGGATCCAGATAATCTAGTTTCCCAGTCTCTTGCATCATCCGTTATGATCTGATGACTAAGCTGCTGCAAAAAGGTTTCAGGAAGAAGGAAGTGAGTCACTTTCAAATCTGCCAATAAATATACTCTCCACAGTCCTGCATTCTCTCTTGTACCTTTCAACAGCCAGATACTTATGCCCAAAATAACCTTAGAAATGACATTAGCAATGACAATTTCATGGGCACACTTAGCCTTTTTTCTCTCTGATAGACTTTATGTAAACTACAAATAGACTTCTAAAATGTGAAGCCTCTAGGATTTTCTTAGGAGTCCATCAGACAACTTTATTATGTTACTATCCACATACATAAATACACACAAAGACACACACACAGTCAAATACACAAGCTCAGGCTTCTTTCAGGAGAGTTTTGCAGATTACAGCACTTCCACACTGAACCTGAAAGTAGCCTCCTTTGGTAAACAGCTCATTGTTTACTCGGTACAAGCTCAATGTCCTTGTACATGTCCAGTAGCTCTCATGGTTTCATTAATTAAAAGATGAGGAGTACGCAGCATAAGTGCCAACTCCAGATGAGATTTTCAATGGGTTTCAACACAGTTTTTACATTTGTTAGCCGTATGATGGGAACAAGCTCTGAAGATCTCTGTAAGTTTTCTCTCCTGGACTGTAAAATGTTGTGACACCAAAAACAAGAGAGAGAGAGTCAAAGGGAAAAGGCTCTGATACTAGATTGCTGCAGGTTGAACCCCATGTATGCCAGTTAATAACTTGGCCACTTGAGTACACCAGCGTTCATGTGATGCAAAGCACGGCACTGGGAGCCGGTCAGGCTGTGTGCACAATCTGGTTCCATGCATAGGGGAATTTCCCACTGAGATGATAACAAGAGGCCTCAGGGTCCTTAACTTACAGGTGCCCCTCTCAGTACCTTTATTCTAGTTTATCTTGGTAAGTTCATATTTTGTTTCTCAAAGCAGATCCAAAATAACATGAAAAATATTTTGGGGATACCACAAAACCTGGATCCAAAGTTGTGTCCACAAGTTACTGGACATATGACATAAGCAAGATACCTATCCTTCTGTGCCTTGGTTTCCCCATTTGCAAAATGGGATAAAAACAGTAACTCACTGTATGGGTTGCTAAGGGCATTCAGTAACCCTATGTTGGCCACACTTTGCCTTGTTCTTTCATGGGAACAGTAAAATCTGTGATCAGATCATATGCAAATGTAGCAAGCTTCCCTTGAATCTGTAGTTCCACCCATTTGTTTTCTGCAAGCCTCCTGAGTTGTTTGCAATTTGGTCTTGTAAGCCTTTGCTTGGTATCTTAAACTTGGGAAATCTGTTCACTAGTAACAGTGTGATTAATCTTGGTTTACATTCTCTGCCAAAGAATCATCTGTTAGACTGAATTTCTCCACAATAATATCAAGCAATACATGTAATTATTATCAAACTTGTTCTAAATGCCATCCTGAAAGCACTGCTATGTATCATCTATGCATTTGAAAAGCCATGCAAATTCCATGCTGCTTCTGAAATATTGACCTTTCAAATATCTGTAGTATCATGACTAATGATATTTCTTTCTTTTTTCCTTTTTTTTTTGAGATAGGGTCTCACTTTTTTTTTAATTATCTTTATTGGTACATTAAATATACATATCATGATTGCACTCCATAATGGGGATTTGTACCAGTATAAGACACAACTTAATTTTCATTTTTTCCCATAGCCCCACCCACCCTACCACCCCCCCATATATATAAAATTTGTTTCCTTACTTTTTTGTTACAATCTCAACATTGTCCCCTTTCACCTTATTTTACATTGAGCATTTTCTATTTCACAATATATAACAT
>PVIR01039874.1:0-13629 GCA_004026965.1 Petromus typicus
GCCCTGAGCTCAGCCTCAAACTCACATCACAATCCTCCTGCCTCTGCCTCCCGAGTGCTGGGATTACAGGCGTGAGCCACCACGCCCAGCACTGTGGTATGTGGTACTGGTTGCTGCTGGGTGTGGGTCTCCACACCCAGTATTGTTATGTGGTTACCGGGGAATAGAACCCGGGCCCTTGCGCTTGCAAGACAGGCGCCGGAACCACTGAGCTAACTCCCCGGCCCCAAATTTTTTATTTTGAGGCACAGACTTAAGTTGATAAGTTGCTCAGGCTCAACTCGAACATGGAACCCTGCTGCCTCAGCCTCACAGTGCTGTTATTACAGGTATGCAGCACATTGCCCAGCTATAAATTGGAAGATGGTATGCCATTTTTTCCCAATAAAAGTAATACAGTGGCATTTTTTTTAAGTGTGTGCTGTCAGGAAGAGGAGCAGGGTTATTGCTGGAGTGGCAGGTGAGTGGGCAAGAGGGTTAGGATGCAGGGCACACAGGGGAGAGGAGTGACTTTTTGTTTTTTTAGGGTTTTTGAGACAGGGTCTCACTTTGTGGTTCAGGCTGGCCCAGAATTCAGCCTCAAACTCACATCACAGCAATCCTCCTGCCTCTGCCTCCCGAGTGCTGGGATGACAGGCGTGAGCCACCACACCCAGCACTGTGGTATGTGGTACTGGTTGCTGCTGGGCGTGAGTCTCCATGCCCCGTATGGTATGTGGTTACCAAGGATGGAACCCGGGTCTTTGCACTTGCAAGACAGGCACAGGAACCACTGAGCTAAATCCTCGGCCCCGAGGAGTGACTTCTGACAGCGCTGTGTATCCACACTGAGAGGACAAGAGTGTGCCAGTGCAGGGAGGTTGGGGGTGGCACACTGCTCTTTCATGATAATATGCAAAATCTTTGGAAATCAAAAATGGTTTAGAGGATGGCTCTAGTTTTCCAGCTGTACAGGTGAGAGAATAAAATAGTGCTACATGCCTGACATCACACAGCAAGGCAGCACCAGAGCTGGTACAAGGCCCAGCTGTAGCTGGGCATCGTGCCACCTGATTGTAATCCCTGCACTCTGGGAGGCTGAGGCAGAAAGATTGCAAGTACCAGTCTTGGCAGTTTAGCCACTTAACAGACACCCTGGCTTAGAATAAAAAATAAAAAAGAGCTGGTGATATAGCTAAGTTTTAAGGCCAGGGATTCATACAGTACTGCACAAAACTACCACCATGACAAAAAATAATTATAAATCACTTCTTATAATAAATGTCAGAATAATGTCTACAAATCTGTTCCTCTCCTAGTAGATGTTCCTAAACTTACTTTTTATTGTGATTTACATGTAGCACAATGTGTAATTTCAGTGTTTTAGTTCAGTAACTTTTGGCAAATGCACACAGTTCCATTCCCCGAAATCCAGCCTTTGCCCGTCAGTCTCTGCCGCTTGTGCGCCTCCCCCAGGCAAACACTGTTCTAACTTTTCATGCAGGGTGGACACTGTGTCTTCTGTTTTACGTAAATACAGTCAGGGATGTGTGTCCTCTTCTTACCACTGGCTTCTCTCACTCAGTATAATGCTTTTCGAGAAACATGCAGGTTGGTTATTGTATGAATTGTTGCGTCTTACTTATCTGTTGTACTATTGTGATCCACCATATTGCTGTACTAATACTTTTTTGAGATAAAATCCACATACTGTATAATAATTTTTTTTGGTACAGGGATTAAACTCAGAACTTGTGCTTGGCAGGCAGGTGCAGGACCACTGAGCTACATCCTCAGACCAGTCTTTCTAAAGTGTACAGTTCAGTGCTTCTTATTACGTTCCTCGGATTGTGGTGCCATCACCACTCTCTCATTTCAGCATGATTTCTGGACTGTGTGCCCGTGGGCCATTACTCTCCACTCCCTGGGGTCCACCAATTTCATTTTCCATGCTGCTTTCCAGACTCACCCATCTTGTAGCATTCCACTGTCTGGACACAGTGTGGCACAGGTCTTTTGTCAGTTGATGGGCATTTGGGTTGGTCCCACTTTTTGACCAGGGTGAATTCTGCTGGGAACATTGTGTCCAGGTTTTTTGTGCGGTGTATACTTTCATTTCTCTTGGGTAAATACTCAAGAGTGAGATTGAAAGATCGTACAGTAACCCATGTTTAACTGTTGGAGAAACTGCCCGACTATTGTCAGTGACCACATCACCTGATATTCCTGCCAGCTGAGCAGCAGGCTCCAGTTTGTCTGCATCCTTGCCATCACGTGTCATCGCTGTCCTTCTGATTACAGCTGTCCTAGCTGGTGTGAAGTCCTAGCTCATTGTGGTTTGGTTTGCATTTCCTTAATAACAGTGATGTTGAATGTCTTTGTGTGTGCAAACTTAGGCCCCTGTGTGGGGTTCTGAACTTTGAGTCCACTCTGTATGATGTCGTCCTCTCTCATAATCTTTAGTAGTGTAATTAACTAGTCTAGGTGAGAGTGTAATAAATTCAAAGAGTTTGGAGTTTGGGGGACAAGGGTTAGGTTTTTTTTGTTTTGTTTTGTTTTTGAGACAGGGTCTCGCTTTTGTGGTTTAGGCTGGCCCTGAGCTCAGCCTCAAACTCACATCACAATCCTCCTGCCTCTGCCTCCCGAGTGCTGGGATGACAGGCGTGAGCCACCACGCACGGCACTGTGGTATGTGGTACTGATTGCTGCTGGGTGTGGGTCTCCACACCCAGTATTGTTATGTGGTTACCGGGAAATCGAACCCGGCCCCTTGCGCTTGCAAGACAGGCGCCGGAACCACTGAGCTAACTCCCCGGCCCAAGGGTTAGTTTTTTTGAGACAAAAAACTAGTTTTGTAGGTTAGGCAGGCCCTGAACTCACTGTGTAACCCAGGCCAGCCAAACTCACAGCAATCCTCCTGCCTCAGCTGCCCAAGTGCTGGGATTACCAGCCTGAGCCTCCATACCCTGGTACTGTAGTATGTGGTTATCAGTGCTGGGCCTATAGGCCTGAGTCAACACGGCCAGCATTGTGGTATGTGGTTACCGGGGATCGAACTTGGGACCTTGCACTTGCCAGGCAGACCCAGAACCACTGAGCTAAATCCCCAAACCCAAAGAGTTTGGAGTTTTGAGACAGAGAACTCGTACATTGTTCGAACTGGTCTTGAACTGACTAAGTAGCCCAGGCTGGCCTTGAACTAACTTTGATTCCTTGCCTCAGCCTCTTGGGGGCTAGGTTTACAGTCATGAGCCAAAACTCCTGGTAGTGTTTACATTTGTGACCATGATGTATTCAGCAAAGTTGTTCGCTAATCTCGTGTGTCTAGTGCTCCCTTTCCCTCTTAGGACTTGATAAACTCAAATCAAGTTTCAAGCATTGAGGTATTTAGTTTGTTCAGCATTGTAGATTTGGTTTAATAAAATTATAATATATTGGGGCTGAGCATGGTGGCACATGCTTTTAATCATAGCACTTGGGAGGCTGAGGCAGGAGGATTACAGTGAGTTTCAGGCCAGCCTGGGATCTACAGTGAGTTTAAGGCTAGCCTGAACTACATAGTGAGGCCCTGTCTCATAAAACAAACAAAAAATTCAGATAGTAAATTTTTAATCACATTTTAAATAGCCCTGTGTCTTCTTTTTGATCAGGTCATCTAGATGCACTTCTAAGAGGCTTGGTTCTGGGAAAACTAGGAAAAGCAGGGCATAAGGCCACATTAGAAGAAGCCCGTCGGCGGTTTAAGGACCATGTGGAAGGAAAGCAGGTTCTGTCTGCTGATCTGAGGAGTCCTGTAAGTTTGGGTGTTCAGTTTCCTTGACTTTTTTTTTTTTTTTTTTTTTTTTTGAGACAGGGTCTCGCCTTGTAGTTCAGGCTAATCCCGAACTCAGTTCAGAACTCACAGCAGTCCTCCTGCCTCTGCCTCCTGACTGCTGGGATTATAGGCATGAGCCACCATGCTTGGCCCTATCGTATGTGGTACTGATCACCACGCCCGGCACCATGGTGTGTGGTTACCAGGGATCGATCTCGGGACCTTGTGCTTGCAAGGCAGGTGCAGGAACCACTGAGCTAATCCCTGGCCCATGCAGCTCTTTACGGTCATTTTTTCACTCACTTTGTCTTTACATAAGAATATTTGAAACAAGATATACGCACTGATTTTTCTCTGTTCTGTTGTAGGTTTATCTGACTGTTTTGAAGCACGGTGATGCAACTACTTTAGACATTATGCTGAAGGTGAGTGTATATGAAAATGGTTCCCTTTCTCTACTTTTGAACATGGATGGACACAGAATGTAGCTTTAAATGGTATTTAAAAATATCTTGGCAGGGCCGGGGATTTAGCTCAGTGGTTCCAGCGCCTGTCTTACAAGTGTAAGGGCCCGGTTCAATCCCTGGTAACCACACAGAACAGTGCTGAGTGTGGAGACTCACACCCACCAGCAATCAGAACCACATATGGGGGTGGGGGCCTCATCCCTGTGATCCCAGTACTCGGGAGGCAGAGGCAGGAGGATTGCTGTGAGTTCCAGGCTCAACTGGGCTATATAGTGAGTTCAGGGCCAGCCTGAACTACAAAGCAAGACCCTGTCTCAAAAAAAAAATCTTGGCAAGTGAAATACATGTATATTGTGTATATTGTAGCCATGCAAATAGTAAGAAGTGATGGGAGAACCGCAGATGTACCTCAGTGATAGAGCACTCACGTGGCACGTGCAAGGAAGGCCCGGGGTGCCATCCTCAGCACCAAGAAAAGGGCACAATGGTGCAGACTTTCGCACGAGGCTGAAACAAGAGACATTGCAAATTCAGGGCCAGCCTGGGAAACTTCAAAAGATCCTTCCTCCAAAAAAAAAAAGGCTGGGGAATGTCAGATGGTACTGTGCCTACCTTGGATGCACAGGGGCCTGAGTTCAATCCCCAACACAGATAAAAAAAAAAAAATCCAGGAACAGAGCTCAGTTGTAGCGCTCTGGCCTGGGACTCCACCTGTCCCCAAAGGGGTTTGGGCCATGGATGAATGATTTCTGTCTCAAGCATTTTGAGCAGTGCTAGGGCCCCTTATAAACGAACAGGAATGAACTCACCTGACCTCTTAGCCTCTTGTCTTCTCAGGATAATTAGCATATAATTAACTCAACCTTAGGCAAAATACAGATAAAATTTTGTATGTCTTTTAATGGTAGCAACCTATTTAAAGGTTTTGTTCTCTTTGTGCAGTACTAGGGATTGAACTTGGTGCTTTCACTTTAAACTACAGTTCCACTCCTTTTTGTATTTTTATTTTGAGAAAAAGTCTTCCTAAGTCCCTAGGCCCAGGCTGGGCTCAAATTTGCTGTCCTTCTACCTCATGAAAGTTTGGTACTGTGGAACAACTACCATCTCTAGTGCTTGTGCATTCCTTGCCAGTCTGTAAGGAAATTACTTGTCTATATGGGCTGCATTAAAAAGAAGAGACCCAGTCTACGTAAGTGCCATCAAATAAATAAACCTCATACCCAAACCATCTGTCAGACCAATAAAATCTACTTATTAAAAGATCTGCACTAAGGCCAGTGTTACAGCTCAGTGCCACCATGCCTGCTTGGCAACCACAAGGTCCTGAGTTCAATTCGTGATACAGAAGGGGAAATCCACACTTAGGGCAAAAGCAGAATTCTTCTATTAATTAAGAATACTTAGATGTGGTCGACACGACTGTAATTCCAGCACTGTGGGAGGCTTAACGCAAGAAGATTTCAAGTTTAAGCCCAATGTGGGCATTTTAGCAGTTGAAGAGAGGCCAAGATTGGATGTGGAGAGGGAGGGATGGAGCAAAGAAGAGAGAGAAGGGAGGGGAGGGACAATGAACTAGGGATGTAGCTCAGTGTGAAGGCTGTGGATTCAATCTCCAGTGTTGCTTTTTTATTTTATTTTAATTTTTTTAGGTTTTTTTGAAACAGGGTCTCACTCTGTGGTTCAGGCTGGCCCTGAGCTGAGCCTCAAACTCCCATCACAGCAATCCTCCTGCCTCTGCCTCCCGAGTGCTGGGATGACAGGCGTGAGCCACCACGCCCGGCACTGTGGTATGTGGTACTGGTTGCTACTGGGCGCGAGTCTCCATGCCTAGGACTATATGTGGTTACCAGGGATCGAACCCTGGCCCTTGCGCTTGCTAGACAGATGCCGGAACCACTGAACTAAATGCCCGGCCCCCTCCACTGTTGCTTTTTTAAAAAAATATGATTCCATGGTCCAGGATTTAGCTCAGTGGTTCCAACACCTGCCCTGCAAGTGCTTGGCCAATCCCTGCTAGGGCCCAATCCCCAGTAACCACATACCACAATGCTGGGCGTGGTGGCTCACGCCTATAATCCCAGCACTGAGGAGACATAAGCAGGAGGATGACTGTGAGTTCAAGGCTGAGCTCAGAGCCAGTTTGAACTACAAAAGATAGAAACACCCCACCCCCACCCCTGTCTCAAAAAAAAAAAAACCAAAAACAAAACTCCAGGTGGATCAGAATTATAAAATCTAGTATTTTAGTTTTAAACAAATCCTATTCAAGACAGTTGGGACGCTTTGAAACACAGAAACTATCCCTCACAGTATATCTCTATCCCCATGGTATGAGTAGGATTCTTTTCTTCTTTTCTTTTTTTTTGAGATGGTCTCATTTTGTAGCCCAGGCCACCCTTGAACTCACAACACTCCTCCTGCCTCTGCCTTCTAAGTGCTGGGATTACAGGCGTGAGCTACCACGCCCGGCACTGTGGTATGTGGTAACAGGAATCAACTCAGGATCTTGTGGATGCCAGAACCACTGAGCTAAATCCTTGGTCAATTTCTTTCCTTTCCTTTTCTTTTCTTTTTTTTTTTTTTTTTTAATTATTTTTGAGATAAGGTCTTGCTATATATAGTTAAGACTGGCCTTGAAGTCACCGTGTAGACTAGGTGGCCTGGAACTCCAAGCAGTCCTCCTACTTCAGCCTCCCAAGTACTGAGATTGTAAATGTGTACTACCACACCCTGACAGAGTTCCTTTATAATAATACAAAATTTAGAGGCCAGGATGTAGCTCAGTGGTTCCTTCTCTGCCTGGCAAGCACAAGGTCCTGAGTTTGATCCCTGGTTCCTTGTGAAAATAAATAAATAAATAGATAAATATTTTATTAGATTATAATATTTTAATATATAATCAATTATATATTAAAATTAAATTATATAAACAAAAATTATATTTTAGATTTCAACTAAATATTCAGATCCTCCCTCCCTTTTTTTTGAGGCATGGTCTCACTGAATAATCGAGGCTGACTTTGAACTCATTGTAAACCTCGAGCCTCCGCCTCCCCAGTGCTGGGGTCACAGGGATGTACACCACACTCTGTTCCCCTTTACTCTCAGTAGTCGTACTCTAAATAATGCAAATGAAATGCATGTAAATGGGATACTTTGTATATTTTTACTCTCCAATGGAAAATAATACTTGTGAAATTTTTGTGGCAGACTTAGGCATTTTCATGTCATGTCACACTGAAGAATTCCTCCAAGTGTATGTAGTTAAGAGATTTGCATTTCTTTAACACAAGGGAACTCACAATGTTTAACTTCACTATGGAAAAAGCTGTAATGAAGGTAAAGTAGGACGCTTCAAGAAATTACCTGGTGAGGAATGAAGACTTTTATTGAATGAAGCAAGATTTAAAAATATATTTTAAATGTTGGATTAGAGTGCCATCTAGTGGAATGTTTTTTGAGTGGAAGTCTATGTATTCAGACTAATCTAGATCTCCAAGCTTCTCCTGCCTCAGCCTCCTAAGTGTTAGGATTATAGGCATGTACCACCATGTCTGGCTGTATCATGAAATACTTTTAAAAAGTAACTTTCAATAATTTACCTTTTAAGAAGTGAGTAATTACAATAATCAGCTGTTGAATACTTAGATTATTTTTAGTTTTTCACTATAATTAAGAATTAAGGGCCGGGGAGTTAGCTCAGTGGTTCCGGCGCCTGTCTTGCAAGCGCAAGGGCTAACCACATACCATGCTGGGCGTGGAGACTCACTCCCAGCAGCAACCAGTACCACATACCACAGTGCCGGGCGTGGTGGCTCACGCCTGTAATCCCAGCACTCGGGAGGCAGAGGCAGGAGGATTGCTGTGATGTGAGTTGGAGGCTGAGCTCAGGGCCAGCCTGAACCACAAAGCGAAACCCTGTCTCAAAAAACCTAAAAAAAAACCCTAAAAAAAAAAAAAAAAAAAGAATTAAGGGGGCTGGGGTTTTAGCTCACTGGTTCCAGTGCCTGCCTTTTAAGTATAAGGTTTCTAGTGCAATCCCCAGTAACCACATAGCAGTGCAGGGCATATTGACTCACATAATCACCACATACCACAGTGCTGGGCGTGGTGGCTCAGGCCTGTTATCCCAGCACTGGGGAGGCCGAGGCAGGAAGATTGCTGAGTTTGAGGCTGAGTTAAGGACCAGCCTGAACTAAAGTGAGACCCTGTCTAAAGAAAAAAAAAAAAAAATTGAGAGCTGAGGATGTAACTCAGCGGCACATTGCCTGTCTGGCAAGTGTAAGGTCCTGAGTTCACTCCCTGGTTCCAGAAAAAAACCTGCTGCCCTTTAATGGCGTAAGTAAGATTGCTACCTCTTAGTCTATTCATCTCTAACAGAACACAAGCCAGATACCAGTAAGGTAGAGAACTTGGCTGTGACCTAAACGGTTAGGAACTGACACCAGCTGTTCATCCCGGGTGCTCCCAGGCCTGGTGACACCGAATGCAGGCAGCGCTTGCGGGCCACCCCCTGGGGGTGTTACGGAAGGGCAGCGCTGAGAATTGAACCCAGCACCTTCACACAGAGATACATCTGGAACCCGTTTTATTTTATTTTTTTGAGACAATCCTGCTAAATTTTGCAGCCTGAGTTTAAACTTACTATCTCCTGCCTCAGCCTCCCAAGTGCTGTACCACTGTGTCCAGGTACTGTCACTTTTACTGTAGTGTGCTGCTAGCACTCCCGAGTGAGGAGTGAGCATGCAAAGGAAAACTCCCCTGTCCTGGGGGAGCAGTTCAAGCACGTGCAGAGCTTCTGGAAGGGAACTTTAGCTATCTCCTTCTCTGTCTTTTCCCCTTGCAGCTTCACAAACAAGCAGATATGCAAGAAGAGAAAAACCGAATCGAAAGAGTCCTTGGGGCCACTCTTTTGCCTGAACTGATCCAAAAAGTCCTCACATTTGCACTTTCAGTAAGTTACGAGGAAGCTGCTGGGCACGGGAGGTGCTTCCCAACTGCCCGTGGCAGGTTGCTGTGATCCACTGTCCTCAGTCCGCCTTGCCTTAGACTTAGGCTTAGCTGAGAACTGTCGCTGTTCTCTCCACACTGTGCGGTGGCGCAGGCAGCTGCAGACCGGCCCCTGGCGGGCCGAGGCTGACCCTCCCTTTGCCCGCTTCCCGTCGCGTCTCCTCTGGATCCTCAGGCCCCGTGTGTACACCTGC
Source organism: Petromus typicus (assembly GCA_004026965.1). Classification (NCBI taxonomy): domain Eukaryota; kingdom Metazoa; phylum Chordata; class Mammalia; order Rodentia; family Petromuridae; genus Petromus; species Petromus typicus. Next base: position 9,465 of record PVIR01039874.1, read on the forward strand.
CTCACGTCACTCTGTGTGACTGGGCTGTAAGGTCCTCAGTGTGGAGACCACCTTGCCCTTTACACGTTCTGGCCCCTGAATATGGGAGATTCTCACTATGCTGGATTTTTTTCTTCTCTTCGTCTTTCCAGGAAGAGGTACGTCCACAGGACACCGTGTCGGTTATCGGTGGAGTCGCTGGAGGCAGCAAGCACGGGAGGAAAGCTGCCTGGAAATTCATAAGGGACAACTGGGAAGAGCTTTATAATCGATACCAAGGAGGGTTCTTAATATCCAGACTAATAAAGGTACGTGAACATTTTTGAGTATCTTGCTAGTTGTGGATGTCCTTGGGTTGTATCTGTCGTTCACTAGGCCCATAGATTGTGGTCTTTGCCCTTTAAGACATTCCCCACATTGGCAGGCACGGTGGTGCATTCCTATAATCTTAGCTTCTTTGGAAGCTGAGGCAGGAGGATTGCAAGTTTGAGAACAGCATGGGCAACTTAGGAAGATCTTGTCTCAGAGTCAAAACAGGCCAGCAGTGTGTCTCAGCGGCACAGCACTTGCATAGCATGTGTGAGGCCTTGGTCAGTCAGCAGGGTCACACGAAAGGAGTGACCTCAAATAGCACTAGGCTGTGTTGCAGGCCTTCTGCATCCTCTGCACCACATCCTTTATAGTAAACAGGTTTGGGAGAGAGTGGAATGATTTGTTTCTGGGGTAAATGGAAGTTTGTTTCCAGCTTCTTTCATTTCACTTACTATTTAAAACCTTTGTTTTTCCAGCTATCAGTTGAAGGATTCGCAGTGGATAAAATGGCTGGTGAGGTTAAGGTAAGGAGAGTATTGTTATTTTTGCATTTCTCAGTCTGGTTCATACACAGTGACCCAGCTTTAATCGGTATTGATATTTCGTGTCCTGTAGTGTCCCCTTGATTTTTCTTAGAAAAGAGGCGGCTTGGATTTTAATCTTTAGCATCTGGGGAATGTAGAGTTGGGATCATCTTTGAGGATGGTGGGAACGTGGTTGGGAAGAGTGAAGCCTCGAGTCAGCTGACCTGTGCGAAGGCACAGCCATGTCCTGCAGCCACTTCTGCGCCTGGAGAAGGTGTTACTCGAGTGAGGCACTGGCAGGCTGCCGCGGAGGAGGCTGTCCCGTCCCCGTGGCCTCCTGCAGGCACAGGGCCTCTCTGCTGGGCCCTCCAGGTTGCTGCTCCATTCAGCTGCTGCTCCATTACCTCGGACCTGGTAAACTTGAGCATCTGCAGAACGTATTTCCCTCAATTAGGAAAATGTTAATGCTCAGCTTTCTCTTGCATTTAAAAGTCTGCTCACTATTTGTCACCTTGACTTCATCTTGGCAGCAGAGAAGTTATGAGATAGGAGTTCAAGAAGGTCTGAGAGCACCAGTGCAGTTTGGTCCAGTTTGAGCTACAGTCAGGAGTACATTTTATGATTTTAGGCCCTTGGTCTCTGTGGCTTTGTTCGCATCGTGCACTGTGTCATGTGAGCAGTAGGCTGGTTGTGAGGGGAGAGGGCCAGTGCAGGGCTCTGGACAGCTGCCGGGAAGCCCGCCCCGCGGGGAGGTTGGGGACGGCGGAATGCTGTCTTCTGGGATTTGTGCTGCGAAAATGCCAGCCTGGCCGCAGTGAGGAGCAGCAGAGTTGGTGCTTGCCTTAGCAGGAGCCGTAGTGCAATGCAGCACAGGCTGGGGTGGTGATGGGGGCGCGAGGGAGACTCGTCTGTAACTCAGCAGTGCTCACTGAGGGCCTCTGTGCTAGGCCACGATAGAGCAGGTCTAAGATAGTCCTGGGTTTGGGTGTGTAAACACTGGTGCTGTTTGTTGAGAAGGAGCTGCAGGAAGTCAAACCCTGACCCGACCTAAGTGAGCTGCCCGGGGGAGTGAATCATTTCTCTTGCACTTGTGACGGCGCGCCCCTAAGGAGCCCATCATGTTGCTGCCTGGCGCCTCACAGTGGTCTTATTTTCCATGTAACTTAAGTGTTCGTTAGAAGATGGCTTATGCAACTTTCCTTTTTTTTTTTTTTTGAGACAGGGTCTTGCTTTTGTAGTTCAGACTGGCCCTGTGCTTACTCTGTAGCCCAGGCCAGCCTGGAACTCACAGCAGTCCTCCTGCCTCTGCTTCCTGAGTGCTGGGATGACAGACATGAGCCACCACACCCGGCACTGTTGTATGTGGCTACCAGGGATGGAACTCAGGACCTTGCACTTGCAATACAGATGCTTGGAACTACTGAGCACAATCCTTGGCCCTTATGCAACTTTTAATCAAGCACTGTGATAACTCAAATAGATTTATTCTTTGAGAAATGAGAGACTATGGAGTGTTCCTAGGATTAGTGCAGCTTTTTTGTGTGACAGGGTCTCACTTTGTAGTTTATGCTGGCCCTGAGCTCAGCCTTGAACTCAGCAATCCTCCTGCCTCTGCCTCCCAAGTGTTGGGATTACAGGTGTGACCACCATGCCTGGCACTGTGGAATGTGGTTTTCTGATTGCTATTGGGCGTGAGTCTCCATGCTCAACATTGTTTGTGGTTACCAGGGGATCGAACCTGGACCCTTGCACTTGGCAAGGCAGACACTGGAACCACTGAGCTAAATCCCCAGCCCAGCATTTTAAATTTCTTAGTATTATTGTCTCTCACAATTAATCTTTGAGATGGCCACAGGGCACCTAGTCCTTGTGGACTCTCCCAGGAGTTGCCAAATGCTTGTCTGTGTCAGTTGTCTCCTCAATCTGGGGCAGTCAGTGCCTTGTCCTAGATAGGAAAACTGACACTTTGAGCAGTGCATTCGCTCCAAGTATGTGACAGGGCAGTGCATGGACCCAGCCCAGATACAAGTCTCGGATCCAAGTCTGGAGTCCAAGCCACGCAAGGTAATGCGGTTCCCGCTCACACTTACATTTGTTTTGGCGTAAGGCTGAGGGCAGCCGCAGAGTTGTGTGCGTTAGCCCGAGGGCAGCAGGGACAGCCTTGCTGGTTTGAGGACAGCATTGACTGCGGCCGGGGTTGCTTTCCTCCAGGCTTTCTTCGAGAGTCATCCAGCCCCTTCCGCCGAGCGCACCATCCAGCAGTGTTGTGAAAATATCCTGCTGAACGCGGCGTGGCTGAAGCGGGACGCGGAGAGCATCCACCAGTACCTGCTGCAGCGGAGGGCCGCGCCTCCCACGCCCACAGTGTGACCGCCACCCGCCCGGGTGAAGCCAGCGGCCACCACGCCACTGAGTCCCGCTCCTCACTGTGTGGGGACGGGCCGAGGGGAGCCGCCTGCAAACAGATTCACATGCCAAGAACTCAAGTCTTCTTTCCAACAGAAACAGTGGGGGTCGGACAATGAATGTAGTTAACTGGTTCCTGCTCACACTCCAGAAGTAAATTCTATTGAAAAAGGCAAATCAGCAATTCAGCAAAAAATAAAATAAAACTAAAATTAAAATGTAAATATGATAGTAATAAAATAGAGAATAATGAAACTGTGAAACTTCCTGAAGCCTTGTCAGTGGTAAAAGTATTTAACACTCTCCTGTTAGTGACGGATATCCTGTTCTTCCGACCTGCCGAGAGGAACCCAGAAGGCTCTGGGAGGAGTTTGGGAAGTGGGCTCCGCAGGTGCCTCAGCCGGGGTGGTGATCGCTGGGACGGCGCAGAGGCTGTGGTGGTGGCAGAGTCGAGTCTGTCCATATTCCAAGTGGTTGGTTTTTTCTTGGCATGGGGACTGACCAGGAAGGTACCTTTTCCTCCATAACTCAGTCTGAACCAAGGATTGTAGTTTTCCTCCTTGCTTTCCCTCTGTGTGACCCCTTGGCCAAAAAAAGAAAAATGTTTAAAAAGATAAAAACCCCACCCCTGCTCTGGGTTTTCCCTTTAGTTCCACCCACCCCACCCTGGTGTCCTTCTTAGAGACTGAGAACTAATAAGGAAACATCTTTCATAGCCACATTAAACAAGAGAGCCTGATATACACTTTTTTTTCTTTCTTTTTAAAAACGACATCAAGAGCCCTGAAATGTGCAAATGTGCGTAGGTGAGACCGTAAAGTTTAACCAGGCCTTGCTGAAGGAGTCATTCTGCTCGGTGGTCTTGTGATCTGGGGCCGACCCCGCGCCCCAGGAGCAGCGCCACGCCGCGGCCTGTGCGCTAGAGGCCCCACTCAGCTGGGCCC
>PVIR01039875.1:0-13656 GCA_004026965.1 Petromus typicus
CTGACCTGTTGTTTTGAATGTACATAACCTCCACTTGAATCCAGTTTAGGAAGTAATTAAAATCCGTATGGCTAGCTTGCCTTTTTCTACTGTTTCTATTCTAGTAGAATCTAAAGTTGTGAGAGTGTGTTTGTTGTCTAAAAATGGTTTTTTAATGAGAGAATGGTAATTAGAATATAAATGAATTATTAAAAGGAATTTCCACCTTCTTAGTGGTGGTAACTAAGAATTTGATAAAATCTTTTGAAAAATATTTTTCAGTAAATCTCACAATACCAATTAGCAATTAGTTGTCATTGCTGTGGGAATTGAAAATTAATATAACTATAGTGACTGGCAGTTCCTAAAGTGTGAGAAGCAAGTGGTTTTTGCCCAAAGTCGAATATCCAGGAAGTAGGAAAGCCAAGCCTGAAACAAGTTCTTTTTTTCATTTTTTAAAATGTCCTATATTGTTTCTATTTTGCTCTGGATATATTTCTTACTTCTGAATATTATGGAGGTGTTATTTTAATGGAATTTTAAAATAGTTTTGAACTATAAAAACTACTCAAATCTTCAGAAGACATTTCTGAAAAGTAAAATGATTAATTTAACTAGATGTTTAGAGGTTTTTTTAAGGGATCATTTAATTTCCTTTGTCCTTTACCGTCAAATCATTTTTTCCCAGACCTCCTTGCCTTAGGTTAGTATTAACATTGTTTAAAATGTTTGACTATTTTATTTATATAGACAGAGGTGTTACATACTTAGCCAGTAGAAGATCATCATATGCTTGTTATTTTAACAAGGCATTTGACATAGTCTAGAAATAATACAAACCGTAATGCAAGTTATTGGATCAGAGACAAAGTAGGAGTTCTGGCGCTCCTTGTTATAGTTATTTTAATCATCAAATTGAACAGTAATAAAGGTGATAATGGGTAATAACCTCTACAGCAGTATGGATGTGGTAGGCATAGTTCAGTGTGCTTCTGTATATTCATGACTAATGCTATGAAGCGGGTACTATTTGTTATTCCCTCTTCTGTTGTAGACCCCAGTAAAGAACAATGTTAATTTACAACAAGTAGTCAAAAAGAGAAGAGAATGTGTATTTATAAGTTGCTTAATGATTCTTGATGGCTTCTAAGTATGTGCGCAAATAAAATCATTTAAAAATGAGGAAGACGAATGCAAATAAGTAGTAAACTAAATAAAGTAGAGACTGGAATAAGAATATACAAAATACACATCATTTACTTGATACAGGCAGGCTACAAGTCTGGCTTTGAAGATTATTGAACAGTTAACATGAGAGAACCCAATTATATTCAGAAAGTTAAAACAGACCAATTGTTTGAATCAAACCACAACTGATAAAGGATAGCCTGGCACATATTCTCCTGGAAGGGAGACTCCATGATGAACAATATCTCTTAATCAAAGAAGAGCTGCCTCTTCTAACGTCCCAGAAGCTGGTTTAGAATCAAGTCTAATAACTGGTTCAGGACACTCCCAGTCTGATTTAATTTAGAGGAAGGCTTACAAGGGCAAGTGTAGGGCCAGGGATTTAGCTCAGTGGTTCCAGGGCCTGTCATGCAAGTGCAAGGACCTGGGTTTGAAACCCAGTAACCACATACCATATGGGGCGTGGAGACTCACGCCCAACAGCAATCAGTACCACACACCACAGTGCCGGGTATGGTGGCTCACACCTGTAATCCCAGCACTCCGGGGAGGCAGAGGCAGGAGGATTGCTGTGATGTGAGTTGGAGGCTGAGCTCAGGGCCAGCCTGAACCACAAAGCGAGACCCTGTCTCCAAAAAAAAGGGCAAGTGTACTAGTGTTTTGATCCACTGTAACCAAACTTTGGAAAGTGAGTGTCCATATGTAGGAGATTGTCCCTCAACCACTGCTTCAAATACAGTTGTCTTTTGTTTCCTATTTATTACAGTGATTCACCATTCATCAAACATTTGAACGCCTACTGGGTGCCAGTGTAAACCGAGGCTTTGAGGGAACAATAGTGGCCTCTATCACACCGAGGCCTGTGGTTGCCAGCCCTGTCCCCACGTGGCATTGCCTCTTAGTGAAGGAAGTGGTCAGTCAAACAAACAGTTGTAACAGACCCTGTGTCCCCTGGTGGGGAAAGCCGAGGCTCCTTGGAGGCATGGAACTGTGCCTTGAATGTGGGAGCCAGGGAGGCTTGGGCAGAGGAAGTGGCATCCAACTTGTGACCTGAAGGGTGAATAGGATTGTGATCCCCGAGGCTGGTCCTAGTTCACCAGACTTGTAAGCAGTTGCTTATTTCTAGCAAATATTCTGATGTGTGAGTAGATGTAAAGATGAGTAAGACAAACTTCTAAACCTCAAGAGAGGATGAGTTCATTTTGACTTAATCACTTAAAGTGAATGATAAAAATCACCTTGAATACTTACATTCAGCTAAATATAAATGACTATATAATGGATTCTTTTAGTCCATTTTCAGTCTCTGCTTTATAAAGAACCAATAGTATCCCTTAAGTGTGGAGATAATTTATTATATTTTCAAGCCAATTTATTGAGGGCCGGCCTGTGTGTGCCAGGCACATAGGACATATCAGAAAGCAAAGATCTCTGCTTCCCTGGGACTTAGAACATTTTTTAGTGTTGTAAATTTGCAAGATGAAAGAGAATTAGCAGTGGGAAGTCAATTTGATATTTTCATGGTGACCAGGAGGTTCAGTGGGTGGGCTGAACATCCAAGGAGTATGGAGTCTTAACAGACGTGGTGGTGCGTCCCTGTGATCTTGGCTCCTGAGGAAGGCGAAGCAGGGAAGACCCCAAGCGGACAACTTAGTGCAACCCTGTCTCAGAACATAAAAAGGGCTGGGGAGGGAGCGCAGAGCAAGGGTTCGATCCTGGCAGCTCCATAGAAGAGTTACAGAGGGAAAGAAAAAGGAAGGGGGAGAGAGAGACAGAGAGGAAGAGAGGGAGAGAGGAGAGCGAGAGCTTAGAGCTTGAATGAGACTAAAACTGTATTTATTCAAATAAACAAAATTTGTTTTTATTTTTATTAACTTTATTCATGTTAACAAAAGACCCAATTTCTTTGCTTTTAAAGATTGTCAAAGGATAAATAAGAATGATTTGGAATGACCATATCAATTTAGAGATATGACTGAAGTATTTGGATTATTCTTTAGAATAGGTTATATATACCTAGTTGCCTATTTAGTAGTATTTTTCTCAGCACATCTTTTTTTTTTTAGGTTTTTTTGAGACAGGGTCTCGCTTTGTGGTTCAGGCTGGCCTGAGCTCAGCCTCCAACTCACATCACAGCAATCCTCCTGCCTCTGCCTCCCGAGTGCTGGGATTACAGGCGTGAGCCACCACGCCCGGCACTGTGGTATGTGGTACTGATTGCTGCTGGGCGTGAGTCTCCACACCCAGTATTGTATGTGGTGACCGGGATTGAATCCGGGCCCTTGCAAGACAGGCACCGGAACCACTGAGCTAACTCCCATGCCCTCTCAGCACATCTTTTAAAAATTAGTAACATTTTTATTTTTGCATTCAGGAAAGTTATGAATTTTCATAATAACACCTATATATTTTTGAAATAAATTCTGAATTAAAATGTGAACAGATTTATTTGACTTGTGATTTCAGAGAGTTCTGTCTGTCCTCAGCTGGCTCAAAGGCAGAAATAGCATGGCTGAAAGGCCTGGCAGAGAAAACCCAGCCAACCCATGGCAGGAAGTGGAGCAGGGGAACGGCGTCAGAGAGGACGGGGCCAGGGACGGCATACACAGTACCCAGGGTCTCGCCTCCACGACCCACTTAGATACACCCCGAAGTGTGCTTTCTAATCCCCAAGGTGGCTCACACCCTTGTCAAGTGTACAGTCCAGCTGAACTGTCACAGATGTGAACGTTTTAAGTGTGAGGCCATGGATGATTCCAAGGTTTTTTGGCTTCACCCAGAAGATAGCGAGTTGTCGGCCGTTGGAACAGGAAAGGATGGAGAGGGAGCCTTGAGGAGGAGGGATAAAGATGAAACCTGAGCTTCTAACAAAGGTGGATCTGTGTAGTCACATCCAGGTGAGACAGTGAGTACGATAGTCTGGAGTTCAGCACAAGTCCGGGCTTGAGATGTACATTTGGTCATCAGTTTTAATAACGGAGAAGAGAAGGGACAGATGGTCTAGAAACCCACAGTTAAGTAATGGATCAGTTGATGCCATGCTGGGGGCTAGTGATCATTTTTAAAATGATTTCTCAGTGAAATACGCACTAGACCATCTGCCAAGAGGGTGAGTGAGACTGAGGGGCCGGCTCAGGCGTGTAATGTCCATTGTCCTGAGCAGGCGTAGAGTCAGCAGACAGTGGGCTGAGCCAGCACTGGGAGTTTCCCAGGAGACTGAGGCAGGAGGGTGGTGAAGCGATTCTGTGGTCCTGGGTCATGGCTTGGTCTGGCCAGAGAGGGAAATGAGGACCTGCCGGCGGGAAGGGCTGTGCGGTAGAGCAGTGCTTTGTGGGCTCCTGTGGAATGCAGGAAGTTCTGGACAGTAAACTGGGACGGTTAGAGTGCAGCTACTGATAAAGGCAGAACTGGAGACTAGGCTAGAGTTAGAGCTGAAGTAGGATTGAGGACAGACTCATTGACCAGGAGGTGCAAGAAGAGGTGTTCACCTGCTGTTTCTCAAGAAATGGTGGATTTTCCTCCCATGTGTCATTATTGGAATTTAAAGAGACATAGGATTGGGGTCAGAGAACCCAGAAAGCAGGACATGTAATACCTGAGTGCATTTTTCTGTACATTGCTGACCTAATCCACACCTATGGTGAGCATTCTTGTAGCTGATCTTTCTTCTACTGCAGTAACTTCTCACACTTGTACGGCAGGGATGAATTCCTTCTTGGATGATCCAGAGTTTGCTGAAATCATATCAAGAGCAGAGCAAGCAATAGAACTTGGAGTTTTTCCGGACAGAATCTCTCAAGGCTCAAGTGGAAGTTACTTTGTGAAGGACCCTAAGAGGGTAAGCAGTCCACAGACGTACTTACCCTGCCAAAATTTTGGAAAACACAAATTAAGTGGGAATTCATTGTGTTTTTGAAAATGTTTTTCTATTCAGTCTGATTGTTCCTTCTTTTCCAAAATTAGGACCACTTTTTAACTGATATGGAAATGGAACTAATCATTTTCAGTTATGACTTGCTGTTTTGATATTTGCTATTTGGTTTTGAGCACTTACCTGTAAGTTTGTTGAGCATGTATTCCTGAGTCCCCACTTTAAGGAATCTTGAAACTATATTAACCAAGCATGGTGAAAATTTAAACTTTCCAAGCCTGTTTGATGTCATTTCTAAATATTTAACTATTCCCCCCACAACCAACAGCACAATTTGCCCTGTGTATATTTTTTTCAGATATTGTATCAGTGTAAGGACTCTGGGAAACCTGAAGTTGGCAGGGATTGTAACAGAGTGAGATTCTAGCTTAAAAGTGCGATTCTAGCTTAGAAAAGAGAAATTGATGTGGCATTTCTACTTAGCCTAGAATGTTTCAGAAATATGCTATCTTTTCTGAATGACTCCCTCTTTATTCTAGACTTCTTTTGTGTTCGTTTTTGCCTTGCTAGACCAATGATAGACCAATGCTTTATTATTGATCTGCATCTCAGCCCTGAATTTGATTTCTTATTTGTTCTTATTAATTTTTCATTCAGATTTTGTTGCATTATGAAAATATATACACTTAAAAATTACATGGGTTTTATTTCTTGCCTAAAGATAATTTAGCCTCTAAATGTAACATGAATAAGCTGGGCATCGTGGCACACACCTGGAATCCCAGCACTGAAAAGGCTAAGACAGGAGGATGGTTGTGAATTTGAAGCTAGCCTGGGCCACAAAGTGCGCCAGCCTAAACTACATAGTAAGACCTTGTCTCAAAAAAAAAAAAAAAAATTAACATGAATATATTATATCAGATCATAACTAAAGATTATAGAAACTTTTAGATATTCATTACCAAATTTCTGTTTACTAAAGTTTATTTAAAATTGACCATGGAAAACATGCCTGGAGAAGTTTTAGTATAGGAGAATCTGACCACAAAGACATTCAGTGTACTGTATATGGCCGCCTTTAAAGAACTTTTTTGCATTGGATTCATTAGCTTATGTAACAAATACTTGACTCCTACTCACTGTCAGTCAGGTACTGTTCTAAGTACAGGAATTGCAGCCTAATGAAGTCCTTGCCTGTTTATAATGTACACCATAGCAGGGAAATTGCACAATAAACTATAATTTTGATATTTAATAGATGTTGGATAATGATACTGTGTAACCTACATTGGTGGTTTTCAAACATTTAAAACTTAATGGAACCTTTATAATTTAAAAAAATCCAGTAATAATAACAGAAGTGAAATCAGTAGGGGGATGGGTTAGATGGAAGGAAGTTTTATCCTTACCTTGTAATCTAAAGCTTGTCACAGCACAATTTGCAAACTACTGGTGTCAGGCCTGGCCTCAGCCAACAGAGCAGAGCAAACGGGCTGCTTTCAGCTCCTCAGTTTCTCGGTAATGGACTCAAAATAAAGCATAGAGCTCCCCTGGGCAAACCATCCTCATGCATCCAAGTCATAAACATTCCTTATGCTGATAGCCCCTTCCTCAAAATCTGTGTAGTATAGTTTTCTTTCCATGTTAGCTGCTAGAGTCTCCCTGATTTGAGTCCCTGTTCACTGGAATAAATGTCTTTTTCTCACACAAAAACAACCTATTTAAATGAATGAATTCATATGCACCATCTATAATGATTGGTCAAAAAGATTATTGAGTTTAGGTAGTTGAATGAGAATGAATGTAAAAATGTGATTGGAACAAAGTCTGTTAATACTTACAGCTTATGCCCAAGTAGGGGAGATTGTGGATTGCTACTAATTATATATCTACACACATACTCTCAGGTATATACTCTATAGGGAATATATAGTTTAATATTATGTATACATAGTCTAATAAGGAACGTATTGTCTGATTACAGATTTATAGTCTAATGGGATTTCTGTGTTTCCTGTACAGAAAATTATTGCTGTGTTTAAGCCCAAATCAGAAGAGCCTTATGGTCAATTGAATCCAAAATGGACCAAATACGTCCACAAGGTCTGCTGTCCTTGCTGCTTTGGCAGAGGTTGCCTGCTTCCCAACCAGGGTTTCCTCTCCGAAGCCGGTGCCTACCTAGTCGATGAAAAGCTTCACCTGGGCATTGTACCAAAAACAAAGGTAAAGAAGAATTTGTCTTCATCATTTCGCAGCCCACTCTTTTGTCAGTACTTTTTATCTACTGCTGACGGAGCATAAAGTTGGGTCTCATAAGCAGTTATTAAACTGAACTTAGATGCAAAAGTATTCAAAGGAATAACTCTTACTCCTGTGAGTTCAGATGGTGGTAAGAGAGGAAGCAGGACTAGCATTTAGAAAGCAGGAAATGATCCCGGATCTTCCAGTCCTCTTGAAGGCAGAGAACACTAACGTGCTTACAAGACTACCATTTTCTTTTTAGCTCTTTATACTAGCACTTTAATGCATCCTTTTCAAATCCTTCTTCAAAACATTCATTACTAATTCTACATTTTAAGACATTTTTCCACCTGAAAGTTTTTAGAACTCTTTCAAGAAGAACCATGTGCCACTTTACAGCGCTTTGCAGAACCCTCTGGCCTTTCTATTTTAGATTGTCTGGAATTATTATAGGATTAAACTCTGCTCATGTACAGCATTAGAATGAATTTGCGAGTGTATGTGAATGGAAATTCTTTACTGTAGATTCTAACTATTGTTTGAAAACTGTGTTTCTAGGTGGTTTGGCTCGTCAGTGAAACATTTAACTACAATGCAATTGACCGTGCAAAAGCAAAAGGCAAAAAGTATGCCTTAGAGAAAGTGCCAAAAGTAGGTAGGAAGTTTCATCGGATAGGACTCCCTCCCAAGGTAAGTTACCTGTTAAGCTTTTCTTGGGATGCAGTGGGCAGTAGGGCTGAGCTCTGCAGACAAGGCATCATGCTGTGAGCTGTGGATATGATAGTAAACGGAAGCCAAGGAGCTTACAATAATCAAGCAATCTCAGTGCAGTCTTAAGCTGTTGATAGGATGGCAAGCAGGGAGCACTGAGAGGATAGAAGGATGCCTGGGGCTGGGATTAGAGTTCAGTGCTACAGCACTTGCCTAACTTGGGAAGCTCTGATTTTAATCCCTAGTACCATAAAACAAAACAAAAAAAGCATAGCTATCTGTGTTTGGAGGAGCTGGGAATATTTTCCAAAGAAAACATTGAAGCGAAGGGTTTTGGAATGTGATGGTGAACACACAGGCCTAGAATCAGCCCCAGGTAAGTGGCAGTCCCACCTCTCACCTGGTTGGCTTAAGACTATGGGTGAGGTCCTTCCTCTCTAAACCCCAGTACCTACAGCAAAGAGGTGACACCAACTACCTCTTAGCTTGTGGTGAATGGTAGCTTAAGAAACTCAAGTCAAGTACTTGGCATACAGTAAAGGTTTGGCAAATGGCAGTAGCTGCATTTATTTCCTACAGGTCAGATTTTTTAATTAATTAAGTAATTTACTTTTTTATTTGGTGGTGCTAGAAATTGAACCCAGGGCCGCAGGTGTTATACTACTGAGCTACACTGCCAGCCCATTTTCTTTTGGAGATAGGGTTTGGCTAGGTTTCCCAGGCTTCTTACAGCACCTTTAAATAAATCTAAAGCTTAGTTAACAGCAAGCTAAGTAAGCATGGAGAGGACCAGTGGGAAAGGCATTTTAGAGGTCTAGGATTTACTTTTCAAAGATATATCTGATCTATGATTTTGTTGTTTTGTTTTTCTCATGTATGTATCTTACTAAAAGAATTCAAGTAGAAATCAATAGTTAACCTAACTTTTTTTTTTCAAAATTGTACTTCATCCAGCCATAAAGTTTGGAAAATTTGTACAAGGCCTATTTTTCTCGGATGTGTTGAAATTCATCTTGCCTATATAAACTAAAGTAATTAATTATAAGTGCTTTAAAGAAAACCTTTAGGAAGTTGTTAAAAATTTCGTGCCAAGAATATAAAATGTTAGGAAAAGAAATGGATTTTCTTTGTGGTGACTTATTTGCGTTTTTGTGAGGCAGACAGGTTGTCAATCGTCTGTAGTTAGATTTCTATCCTTAATGAACTGTTCAAAGTTAACTCGTAATTTTAGTAATAAAAATGCCTTTTAAAATGCATATGTCTTCAAAAGAAAGGACTTTTCCTAAAGATACTATAAAGATTATAGTTAATCAGTTCATTAAAATGTATTAGAAAGTCTTTGATCTCCATGGTCAAAGAATCTATTCTATTTTTAAGTTAAATTCTCTTCTGTATTTGATGTTAAAAAAAGAATGCTGAAATATTTCTTCAGTAAGACAAAATTGTGCTATTGTGAAATACTGAGGAGAGGTACACAATTTGGTCTGCATAATTAAATTTATCTTAATGAATATTTTTGGAAAGGAGCATTCTTGTTAAGAATGTCACCTTGAGGATACTTGTTTGTTCTCTTTTTTAATTATCCCAAATGACCTGTTATGTTCCTTGAAGGTTTAGGGTCGAGTTTTTTTCATTTTCTATGTATTCTTCATATGATTATTTAAAATTAGTTGTCAAAATAGTCTTCTTGATAAATATGGGTTATCTAAATTAGTGTTGACTTCTGTTTTTATTAGTTTATATAACATTTGTGACAGTACTGCTGTGAAATTTAAAAATTAATCCTTTTGTTCTTGTACTTTCTTTTCTAACTGTAGTTCTTAAAATTATAGATTGGTTCCTTTCAGTTATATGTTGAAGGTTACAAGGAGGCTGAATATTGGCTTAGGAAGTTTGAAGCCGATCCTTTGCCTGAGAATATTAGAAAACAGTTTCAGTCACAATTTGAAAGATTAGTTATTTTGGATTACATCATCAGAAATACAGGTATTGAAATTCTCTACTTGTTCACTCCCATCTTGGCTTTCAAGCTAGATCTTTGCTGTCCAGATCAAAGCTATACATTTTAGGCGTAAATCTTTGCGGAAGCCTTCAGGCCACTTCCTCCTCCCATTTTAGAAAAGAGCTGCAGACTGCAGCTTCTGACTCACGGCACACTCGTCCCTGGGCCCTGGAGATCAATTCATGTCCCTTAGGGGAAAGTCTTCTGTTCCTAGGAGCAGAGCAGGACAAACTGGAAATGTTATCTGTATAATATGAAAAATGAAAACTTGCATGCATCAATTATTTTAGACGATTATTTTGACTTATGTGACTGTTAGTGTAGTTTAGAAGTACATTAAACTTTTCATTCATTCTGCATTGTCAGGAAGCACTGATGTAGACAACCCAAAGCCGTAGCTGGAAGGGGACCCAAGCACCCGTCAGATATACCCCACACTCATGGATACAGGAACTCTGATGCATGCTGAAGTGTGGGTTCACTGGTCCCAAGGTTTTCCTGTTTTACTTTCTGAGAAGGCATTGTGTAATTTTTCTAGATTGGTCTTCTTAATGAACGTGTTCTCAGATTGAGCTTTAAATTACTGTATAGTCTGGAGTACTGCAGTGGCTATCTGGAAACTTGCCTAGCAGTAGGGTAGATGCTTTTCCTTACACTAGTGAAGAGAAGTTACGCTTTATCTCAGTACCCATAATCTAACTAACAGTTGTACCTACCTCACAGGATGGTACCAAGATTAAATGAACTGATATTGTTAAGCACTTAAAACAATATTTGACAAAACAATAACATTCAAATATAACAATGTTGCACATATTCTGTTTATATATGTTAAATGTAGTAATGGTTAGCTAACACTTCTGGGGTTTTTTAGTTTGTATTAATTTGGAACCTTTAATATAGTAAACATACTATGGAAAAACAATGAAAGTTTCAGAAAATCAGAAAGTGATTAGATTTCCCCCCTTGATCTCATGCTATAATATCCCTAAAAGTGAATTAACAGAGTTTTTAATTTGTTTGTTTCTTTTGGAAGACAGAGGAAATGATAATTGGTTAGTCAAATATGAAAAGAAGAAATGTGAGAAGGAAATTGATCATGAGGTAAGGAAATTTAAAATAAACAAGTAAAAATATTTGCATATATTTAGTTTATGAAAGAGATTTCTTTTTTTTTTTTTTTTTGTCTTTTTTTGAGACAGGGTCTCGCTTTGTAGTTAGGCTGGCCCTAAACTCACTATGTAGCCAAGAATAGCCTCAAACTCATAATAATCCTCCTGCTTCTGCCTCCCGAGTGCTGGGATTACAGGCGTGAGCTACCGCACCCAGCACTGTGGTATGTGGTACTGATTGAGGGTGGGCATGAACCACCATACCCGGTATTGTTGTATGTGGTTTCCAGGGATCGAACCTGGGCCCATGTGCTTGCAAGGCAGGTGCTAGAACCACTAAGCTAAGTCCCTGGCCCCTATCTTGAAGTTAATTCTTCATCATTTCCTCCTCCGTTTAGAATGGATATCTAGTATTTAATCCATTTTCTGTTTTTCTTACCCTTTTTCTTTCCATTCCTTGTTTCATTGCATTTCTTTTCTTTGTCTCCTCTCCCCACCTTTCTTTTGTTTTGCTTTGTTTTTTTGAGACAGGGTCTCACTCTGCAGTTCCTGTTGTCCTTGAACTGACTGTGTAGTCCATGCTGGGCTCAAACTGGTCAATCCTCTTGCCTCAGCCTCCTGAGTGGTAGGATTGTGGGATGTGCCACCATGCTGAGATCCTTGCATTTCTTTTTTTTTTTTTTTAGATTTTTTGAGACAGGGTCTCGCTTTGTGGTTCACGCTGGCCCTGAGCTCAGCCTCAAACTCACATCACAGCAATCCTCCTGCCTCTGCCTCCCGAGTGCTGGGATTACAGGCGTGAGCCACCACGCCCGGCACTGTGGTATGTGGTACTGGTTGCTGCTGGGCGTGAGTCTCCACACCCAGTACGGTATGTGGTGACCGGGGATTGAACCCGGGTCCTTGCGCCTGGAAGACAGGCGCCGGAACCACTGAGCCAACTCCCCGGCCCGATCCTTGCATTTCTTGATTCTGTTTTTTGCCATCTCTGCGCAGCCTTATGTTTTGTATTATATTAGAGTAGAAGAGGTAGATGACAGCCCAATACTTTTTACAGCTTGAGGAATTTGTAGAATCACAGTTTACTTTGCTTTTGCTTTTACATGAGGCTTCTGAAATTTATTGGTTTTTTATATATATTTTTTTTAAACAGTCTCGCTTTGTGGTTCACGCTGGCCCTGAGCTCAGCCTCAAACTCACATCACAGCAATCCTCCTGTCTCTGCCTCCCGAGTGCTGGGATTACAGGTGTGAGCCACCACGCCCGGCACTGTGGTATGTGGTACTGGTTGCTACTGGGCATGAGTCTCCACCCCCAGTGTTGTATGTGGTTACCGAGGGATCGAACCCGGTTCCTTGAGCTTGCAGAGAGGCGCTGGAACCACTGAGCTAGATCCCCGGCCTATATTTTTATATTTTACTAGTTAACTTTCTTCTGAATTTTATGATTCAGCATTAGGTAATCCAGTCTTACCTGATAAGATTTAAGCACATGAGTTTAACCTGTGAGTCATAGCCATGGAATTGTAAAATGTACTTGTACTGCTTATAAGCTGGATTTAGCTTATGTAATATACTGACTAGATCCTTAACATTATCAAACTTTAGATTCATGGCATTAACTTTGAGTACTCGAGTTCAAATTTTATTTTAAATTGGTTTTTTTGAGGCAGAGTCTCTCTATGGTGTGCAGGTTGGCCTGGAACTCACTATGTAACCCAGGCTGGCCTCAAATTTGGAGCCATTTTACTGCCTCAGCTTCCCAAATGCTGGGATTATGTGGGTGTGTCACCACACCCGGCCCAAGTCCAAAATGTTAGATATTTGCGTAAGACATTTTTTAGAATAGCTTTGAAAGTTTAAAATAATGTCTACATTTGAGAAAATTTTAAAGGATTAAAATAATTTCTCTGGTGCTTATAATTTCTGTTCTCAGGTTACTATTTGAAGCATTATTTGCACTTTTAAGTGTTTATTCAGGAAATTTAAAAACAAGTAATCACAGCTTGAAGCAGTAAAAAAGAACAAACTACACAGACTGTAATTTGAACGAGTCTAAAAACTGTTGAGCAAAAAAAAATAAGATTCTCATAGTAGTCCATTTGTGTAAGTCTAGAAAATGCAAATTAATCCCTAAAGACAGAAAGGAGACCAGTGATTCCTAGTGAGGGGGTCCAGGGAGGGCTGAACTGCACAGAGACATGAAGAGACTTTGGGGGGAAGATATCCTGTGTGTCAAAGTTACCAAGCTTACTGTTTATAAAATATACCTTAATATAGTTGTATGTAGAAAAGAATGATTGGAATAAAAATAAATAGCACTTATAGCAGAAATGGGTTTAAAATACTGTAATATCCATATTTTTAATAGCTCTTAAATTTGTTTTATTGGCATATCTTCATCAAATAGATGTGCTGAAAACCTAATTCTTGCTCTATTTGTGCATATTCATTGAAGTCTGACATTTGTTATCAACTAAATGAATCAGAGAAACATGACAGCACCAGTTTTCATGGTAGTACTTTTAACTTAAAAATTGCCCTTTTTCACTT
>PVIR01039876.1:0-13642 GCA_004026965.1 Petromus typicus
AAAAAAAAACCTAAAACAAAGAATATTGACGGTGGAATTGGACCACTTACTAGTTGTGCGACCCGCATTTCTGAAATTTCCTGTGCTTCAGTTTTCTCATCTGCATAATGGGAATAAAAGTGCCTGGTTTCTAGGGAGGGAGTGAGGATTGAACTGATTCATGTAAAGCACTTCAAATCATGGTACAAATAAACCTTCAAACAATGCTCTCTCTTGTTACTGCTGTGGCATTTCGGCGGCCACTGCTCATGGGGATTTTTGTCTCTGAATCAGTTTTCTCTGCAAGATTATTTTGTGGATTAAAATACATAATATCTTAAAGCACATCTTGGGTAACCAACACATGTTAATTATATCCGTGCTTCACTGTCAGCCTTACTAAGAGGAGCTTCCTTACACCAAACTCCTAAGGAGACTCTTACTTTGTGCCTTGGTTTGACCTTGCTCTCAACTCTACCGGTCTAAGCAGTGCCGGTTCACAAGACAGAGAAATAAAAATAAAGGGAAGTAAAGGAAGAAAAGATAAAGGAAGAGGGCATATATTGACTAGAGAATTTGAGCCATAACAACTGTTCTTATGCATTTTGCCAATTAGCTTTTATTTGGTCCAAGAATGGACTGTGTTGATTAAGATATCAAGATGTCAAGTCCATTTGTATTAGTTCTGAGTAAACTAAAAATTGCTTTTCTGGTTTTCTGATAGTTGCTAACTCTGTCCCACTGTGTCTTTTCTAGGTTGTTAGGCAGAGCATGAGTCACTGTTGTTCTACTTGTTATTTTATTAGCTTGGCAGTTTCCCTTGTGAAGTTGTACAACTCTAGTCCTTTCCTCAGTCCTTTCAACTGCAGTGGAATTATCCTTCTAGGGTTCCCTTTACTCCTTTATCTGGTAGGTCTCCCTCCATTATCCGGCTTCCCACCTGGATCCTTGTCATTGTCCAGGGTGTTGTGTATATTGCATTACAGAGTTGGATCACCCTCATTACATGTGCCCTTTGGTAGTGTTAGGAATTTTCCCACACAACAGCAACCAATCAGTCTTCTCGTCAAGTGGAGACATTCCTGAGTATTGAATAAGAGAAGCCTTTGGGGACTGGACTTAGGACAATTCCCCAGCCGTACTCTTTCCTTAGTTGATATTCTCTGGCCTGAACTGAGATCTGACCTCAGCTGTCAGCACCATCAGGATGTCAAGCATCTTCTCCCTTCTGAAAGCGGTTATTGCTCTTGGGTCTCTGGCATCCTGGGTGACTGCAGGTGAGCATGGTGAGCTATCTCTTGGGACCTCTGGATCATGGTAATAGAAGGTGACTGGGGAGGGTCAGAGTGAAGGTCCTCATTTGTGGAATTGATCATCTCTGTAAGACAGGACTATGCCTGGATTCTTAGGACAGTCAGAGGAAGTCTTCTTGGCTTTCTTTACCTTCTCTGGATAAGGAGAAGCAACTTGGTAGAGTCCCCTAGTAGAGCTATTAGTAGAATAGCTCCAGCTATTCTATAGTGCTCATTAAATGAGATCAGGATCATGCTAATCTTCCTCTCTATATCTGCAGCGTGGCTTGTTCTTTAGCGGTGGGGGATGGGCTCTAGCAGTTGTATGGTAGAGGAGGAAGGTGACTACAGTGACATTTTGGGATAGGAATGCTTGGAAATGTTGAAGTACATTTGACCTCTTTTCTCCGTTTCTCAAGGCCTGGTTGGTCACCCTAACCTCCTATAGTATCTTTTACAGTGAAAGAAGGAGAATGTCCTCTTGATAAGAGCCCATGCAAAGAGCTATGCCAGGGTGACGCGTCATGCCCAGCTGGGCAGAAGTGCTGCAGCACAGGCTGCGGCTGGGTCTGTCGAGGAGACATTGCTGAGGGTATGTTGGTGGACGATCAGAATCCGCTGTGCTCTCTGGCCTTGCTTCCGGGTGGATAGAACCTGAGGGCATTTTACCTCCTTGACTGGCTCTTGAAGTCTACCTTCTCTAGAGTTACTCTTCACTTTTGGGGTCTCTATTTAGCATCCTCAGTTCTTTGCCTACTGCCAGGAAGGAGTGTAGCAGTGATTACAGATGTATTTTACTTTGGGTTCAGAGTTCTTATGAGTCCAAAGGAGGGATGAATTGTGGAGAACTTGCAATTAAGAAAATGGGACCTAGAATCAGGCAGCTTTAAACCTTTAAATCTCAAACAGCTCTTTTTAAATTTTTTTTTTTTTTTTGAGACAGGGTCTCGTTTTGTAGTTCACACTGGCCCCAAACTCACTGTGTAGCCCAGGCCAGCCTTGAACTAGCAGCAATCCTCCTGCCCCTGCCTCCCAACTGCTGGGATTATAAGCATGAGTCACCACGCCTGGCATTGGCATATATGGTATTGGGAGTGGGGATCAAACTTGGGACCTAGTGCTTTCCAGGCAGACCCCGGAACCACTGAGCTAAATCCCTGGCCCCTGCTTGGTTTAAATCTTAAAGCTTCTTCCCCCACACCCATTCCTTTCCTTCCTTTTTCTTTTTCACATGGTGCTGGGAATCTGATTAAAGCCTTGAGTATGCAAAACACATGCTGTACACTGAATTATACCCCAGCCACATCTTAAGCTTTCAGCCCTATTTTCTCACGTGTAAACTAGGGATTATTGCGAGAATCAAATGAGATGTTCCTGGCAAAAGGTACATGACTGCTACACTAAGTGTTAATTATTATTGTTATGGCATCTGGATGACAGGCTTAAATAAAGCCCGGGGCCTCCTTTCTCTGATTGTCTCTGCTGTGCCTGTGTCACCAGGCATTGTTATCACCTATCTGTTGTTGTCTCTGTTTTTGTTACAGGGAGGAAAGGAGATTGTCCGAGGGTTGTCCGGAAACAATCCTGTTTTAAAAGGTGCACTAATGACTCATCATGCCCAGGTGTAAAGAAGTGCTGCACCTTTGGCTGTAACACTCGCTGTATGGTCCCAGCCTCTCATCAGAAGCTGGGTGAGAAACTGTCTCCAGACCCCACAGCCTGATTGGTCTGCTTGTGTCTTTCTCAGATTTACACACATTACCTTGTTGTTGGTTTTACTTTACTTTGAGAAACAATAGATTACTGCTATAGTCTGAGAACTTAAAAAAAAAAAAGAGTATCTAAGCCATGACAATTTGTCTATGGCTTAGTCAGGCAGAGGAGGACACCAGAAGGGCAGATTTGGCATATCTTTGTAGACAGATTTGAAAGCTGTTGGGTAATTCCCAGTTTCAAGTGTCAGTTGTTATATCCTCTATTAAAATCCCGAGAATCTGCAGAGATAGCAAAATAGAATCTTGATGTCTGTGGAGGACAGCACACAAATCCCCACCCACTGCCTCTTTTTTTTTTTTGTTTTAAATTTCATGTCTTTATTGGTACATTATGTACACACATCATGATTGCGCTCAACATTGAGAATTTGTATCACATAGGACACGACAGTTCTCATTTGTTCCCATTGCCCTACCCACTCCACAACCCCTTGCCCCCTATATACATAAGCTTTGTTTCCTTTTTTTATTATATCACATTATTTTTTCCCTTGTTACTTACCTCCACACCCCATCTCCTTTTGAATATTTTCTATTTCACAATATCTACTATATATTTTACAACTCATTTACATCTTCATTTTCTCATGTTAGAGAAAAGATACGATATTTACATATCTGTGACCTATTTATTTTACTTATGAGTATGTCTTTAAGGTATGCCCATTTGAGTATAAATGACTCAATCTTATCATTTTTTATGGCAGAATAATACTCCATTCTATTAAAAAAAAAAAACACATCTTTTTTATCCATTCTCTAGTTGATGGGCATTTGGGTTGTTTCCAAGATTTAGCTATCACAAACTGAGCTGCTGTAAACATTGGTGCACATATGTTGCTGTGACATGAAACTTCTAATTCTTTCCTATATATATCTAGCAGAGGAATAGCAGGATTTTTAATCCTAGTTTTTTGAAAAGTCTTCACACTGATCTCCATAGTGGTTGCCTTAGTCTACATTCCCACCAACAGTGGATAAGAGTTCCTTTTTCTCCGCAGCCTCACCAGCATTTACTACTGGCTAATTTCAGGATAGCAGCCATTCTTTGTGGAGTGAGATGAAATCTCAGTGCTGTTTTCATCCGCATCTCTTGAATAACCAGTGATGTTGAACATTTCTTCATGTGTTTCTTAGCTGCTTTTATGTCTTCCTCTGAAAAATACCTGTTCATTTCAGATGCTCAGTTTTGAATTGGGTCTTTAAATTTGGGGGGGGCTGATTTTTTTAAGGTCCTTGTATATTCTAGATAGTAGCCATCTGTGAGAAGCAGCTGGTAAAGATTTTTTCCCATATTGTTGGTTACCTTTTTGCTCTGTTGGTGGTTTCCTTCAGGCTGACCCTGACCTCACTGTGTAGCCCAGGCAAGCCTCCAACTCACAGCAATCCTCCTGCTTCTGCCTCCCGAGTGCTGGGATTACACCACACCCAGCTGCCACTGCCTCTTGTGTGCTGTGGACACGTACGGGATGGCCATCCCCTGTTGTAAACAGATTCTACTTTTCTGATTCTAGTAAAGAGGTATTTGAGGTTCCTCCTCTTACAGGGTCTTCATGATCTAACTCTCCACTTATGCATTCATTTCTTCAACAGATATACTTTGCATATTTACTGTTTCCAGGTTCATTGTGGATTCTGAGAATTCTGAGGGGAAGAAAATAGTTCTTGTCCCTGCCTTTATGGAGCCTATCATTTAGTGTAGGAGAAAAAGGTCTAACAAATAAGCATATAAATAAATACATATGTAATTTCTGTGAGGGGCTCACTTCAGATCAGGTGGTCAAGGAAAGCATGTCAGAGGCAGTAATGTTTAAGCAGCAACCTGGAGGAGGAGTTGAAGTTAGCCAGGGGCAGGACATGAGGGATAATCAGGAGGAGACACACACATGCAGAGGTCTTCATGTGGTGAGGAGCTCGCTGTGTTTGAGAATGAGAAAGAAAGGTGGAGTAGAGGTAGAGCAGGGGAACGATGCAGCTGAAGATGGATACCTTGGACACTGGGGAGGTGACTGTGGGGATGGACAATGTGGAACCATTGAGAGAATTTTGAGTTCAAAGCCATAGTTTTTGCTATATTCCTTGCCTGCTTTGTGATCTCCCTGGGAGGCCCCTCCAAGGTGTTAGATTATGTCTAGGCATTTTGTCTTCTAGTTGGCTGTTTGAAATGGGGTTTTCTGTTATGTCTCCTGAAGGAACCAGAACTGTTCTCTCAACTGAGGGCTTGTGGCAGTGTGTTACATGGAAATTGCTTCTGCTTCTCATAGCCTCAGTTCTCTAAGATAGAAAGAATACATCCCGAAGTGTTGTTGTAATGACCCCAAACATGTACTGTGTTGGCCCTTAATATCCATTGTCTTCATTCCTCTTAGCTGCTAATGTATGGGGAATCTGAGTCAGGAATCTAATTTCTAAGTAGTGCATTTTTTTTTTTTTTGAGAAAGGATTTCACTTTTTTTTTTGTAATTCAGGCTGGTCCTGAGCTCAGCCATAAACTCACAGAAATCCTCCTGCCTCTGCCTCCTGAGTGCTGGGATTACAGGTGTGAGTCACCATGCCTGGCACTGTGGTATGGGGTTCTGATTGCTGGTGGGTGTGAGTCTCCATGCCCAGCATTGTTGTATTTGGTTACCAGGAATCGAATTTGGGCCGTTGCACGTGCAAGGCATATGGTGGAACCACTGAGCTAAATCCCTGGCCCCAAGTAGCTCTTTTTATCCAGAACCGGGATCATTTTCTCTCCACTGATCATCTCCTTTCTGAGACCCCGAAACTCCATAGCATGTGACAATCTCTTTGCCTCCTGCTGGGTCTCCCCAGGAAGCAGGCCCCTTTTCAGTACCCACCAGGCCAGCAGTGCCTGGCTTTGGCAGTTATCTTGGGCAGCCTGCCCAGAAGAGAAAATGGGAGATTGTAGTCCTTGCCAGGACTCTTGAGGTCCAGCTTAGAACAGAATCCTGGGAATTTGTCTTGGGCGGGTCCTTCACTGCCAGCTTGTAGGACCTGGTGAAGCCTCCAGTGTTTATTCTCCTTGGAGTTGGACACTTGGTATTTCCATCTGGGCAGACTTCCAAGAACCAGCCACATGGCAGTCATCCTCACTTGTTGCTACTCAGAGGCACTGGACCTGTCCAGTTTCAGTTTTCTATAAAAACTTTAATTGCTCTTCACTTCTCTCTTTAAAATAAACACTGAGATGAATGAGTCAAGCTGAGCTGGCCTGGCTGGGATGTGGCCCTCTTTGGGTGTGTCTCATCCGGAGTGCTTGGTCAAGTTGCCTGAAAATTCTTCACTGCAAATCCAGGGGCTGAGTTTTGTCTTTCTGTTTAGCTGTTGACTCATTCTGTAGTGCTGGGCAAGCCCCATTCTCTTCTCTGGGTTTCCTTATCTTTACAGGGATGATGAAGGGCCAGATCTGAAATGTGCTTTGCTTTCTGCAACAGAAAATATGTCAAGTAGGGGTTGGTGATTGTTCTCATCTGACAAGAAATCCTGAAGGAAGTATGAGGGCTGGTGTGGTGGCTCTCAGAAGGGGGCTACTTCTCTCTCCCTGACAATCTATAATTTTGTCCTTATTATTGGTCCCTTGCTAAGTGAAAGAAGGCAAATCTGCCTGTTCTCTGTATATCTATTGTTGCTCTGAAAGAAGTGAGGGGCAGCTTGTATCAGACATACAAACGTTTCCCAGTTTTTGTCATCATTTGTGGTTACTCCTTGTTGCAAGACAATATAAGGAAGCAAATCATTTTAGATGGACTCATTGCCTCTCAGAACAAACATGGGGTTCCATTAATAAGTGTCTTAGTTGCCTATTGCTAAGTAACATTCACACAAACATTTACCAATGGAAGAAAGAAAGAAGAATGAATATAGGGTTGGCAATTAGTATGTTTGCCACAGGGGATTAGAGCTGACACAGAGTATTTTTCAAATTGTGAGTACCAAAATCAGTTGAGTAGTATATGCCCAGCACTAAACAATACAATGTGAAATATCAGGATCATTGCATAAATATACTGCCCAGAAATATATATACTTATACTCATGGGTCACAATGAAATATGCATTTTGATTCTGTGACAGGATTTGGCGGTGAATGTCCTGCTGACCCCCATCCATGTGAGGAGTTGTGTGATGGGGATGCATCCTGTCCCCAGGGGCATAAATGCTGCAGCACTGGCTGTGGCCACATCTGCCGTGGAGACATTAAGGGAGGTAGGTGTCAACCCCTCAGTCCCCCACAGTACTGGGGAACTAGGGACTTTACCACTAAGCTATGTCCCCAGTCCTTTTTAGTTTTTACTGTGAGATGGGACTTTGCTGGGTTCTTGCTGAATTGCCCAGGCTGCCCTGGAACTTATCCTCCTCCTGACGTAGCTTCCTGGACAGCTGGGATCACAGGTGCGTGCCACTGTGCCTGGATGGTATGTTGCCTCTTTTGGGAAAAAACCCTTAAGTGCTCCCTGAGTTCCAGAGTCAATTTAATAGGGGCTTATCTTTTTTTTTTTTTCTTTCTTTTTTCCCTTCCTGGGAGGAGCCAGAGTTGTCATCTTTTTTGTCCCCCTAACCTTTAATCTAAAATATCCCTTCCTGGGCTGGGGAGTTAGCTCAGTGGTTCCAGCACCTGTCTTGCAAGCGCAAGGGCCCAGTTCGATTCCCTGGTAACCACATATAATACTGGGCATAGAGACTAATGCCTAGCAGCAATCAGCACCACATACCACAGTACTGGGCGTGGTGGCTCATGCCTGTAATCCCAGCACTTGGGAAGCAGAGGCAGGAGGATTGTTGTGATGTGAGTTGGAGGCTGAGCTCAGGGCCAGCCTAAACTACAAAAGCGAGACCCTGTCTCAAAAAAAAAAAAATCTATCTATATATCTATATCTATATCTATATCTATCTATCTCTCTATCTATATCTATCTGTATCTATCTATCTGTATATATCCCTTCCTTTTGGGCCCAAGGAGCCCATGTGGCCTGAAAAGAGCTAGGGGGAAATTGATGTGCAGTGGTAGGAATCACCCCTATTCACACTAGTGCCTAGCTTCTGCTCTGGGTTCTGCTGTTGATTTGTTCTGTGATATGGGGGTAAACTAACATCTCTCTCTCTTTTTTATTGAGACAGGGTCTCACTTTGTAGTTCAGGCTGGCCCTGAGCTCACTGTGTAGCTTAGGCAAACCTCAAACTCACAGCAACCCTCCTGCCTCTGCCTCCCGAGTTCTGGGATTGCAGGGTGAGCCACCATGCCCAGCATTGTGTTGTGTGATACTGATTGCTGATGGGCATGAGTCACCACACCTGGCATTGTGGTATATGTTTATCGGGATTGAAGTCAGGACCTTGCCTTTGCAAGGCAGACGACAGAACCTCTGAGCTAAATCCCTGGCCCAGTCAACATCTCTTTTTGAGCACCAGTTTCCTCCTTTTACAAATGAGAGTTACCAAAGATCAGTAGTTTTCAGACTTAATTTTTAGCATAGAGCTTCCTTCCATCCCAAATGAAATCTTGGTTGGAAGCTAGATGTCTGTATTTGACAAAAAGTAGATGAAGCTTTCCTGTTTCAATTTCTTTTATACATATATATGTATATGTGAGCACTACTTTTGTGCCATGCACAGTGGGATTCAATTTCAGAATCACTGGCCCAGATTTTCATCCCTTTATTATTCCCAGGTAATGTTCAAAGTGTTGAAGATGGTCTGTTATCCATATGCCAAGTATAGCCTGTTAGAGAAGATGGATAATTAAATAAGGAGTTAAAGATGTTCTTGACTTATGACAGGGTCTCTCCTGATAGACACTGTCAGTTGAAAATCCCGTAAGTTGGAAGTGCATTGAGTGCACCCAGCCTACCAAGCAGCCCAGCTCGGCTGCGCACACGGCACACTGTAGAGTATCACGTGTGTGCACTGTGATCCCGTGACTGAGAGCCATGTCCTGCCAACTCTTACCTGCCATTACAAGAGAGTATTGTACTGCTTATCCCTTGTTTGGGAAAAGAACATTCACAGCTCGAAGTATGGTTTTAATTGAGTGTGTATCACTTTCATACCATTGTAAAATTGAAAAATTATAATTTGAATCATTCATAAGCCAGTAATCCCTATACAGTAAAGTTCAATGAGAGGAGGTGCATATAGGGTTCTACCTGAGCACACAGGAGGGCCACCAAACCCTGGCCACGGGTGAAGAAGGACAGGACGCTGTGAAGCCCAAGGTAGGAGAGAGTGGTGACTTGCCTTTGTGTATGCCACTTAGGTCCCTCCCACACACCCCCACCCCCCGCACTTGTATAGCTGTCAACCATGAGTTACTTCTAGGGAACTCCTTCTGCGACACCAATTCATTGAGACATTTTTGGATGTTTGGAGATCCCCAGATCCTCCAGCTTCATACTTTTCCAGCCCAGTTGGTTATGATCTATGTAGAAATCTGAGTTTGATTCACCCGAAGCCTCCATGTCTTAAGTTTTAAATGGGAACCAGGGATAGTGAAGCCAGTGTTTGTCTCTGTCTGTGCCTTTTGTCACCACAGGGCGGGGTGGTACTTGTCCCGAGGTTCTGGTGGGCCTGTGCATTGTTGGTTGCATGATGGACGAAAACTGTCCAGCTGGGGAAAAGTGCTGCAAGTCAGGCTGTGGACGTTTCTGTGTCCCACAAGCCCTGCTTTCCAGACAGACCGTGAGCTCCAACTGGACAGTCTCTTCTGATTCTGAAATAGGTAAGTACACATCATTGCTGCTATTAACCAAATTAATAGACTTAAGTGTGTATCCCAAGACCGGTTTAGATATTTTGGGAAGAGGTCTTTTGAAGGCCAAGAAGGAGTGTCGTCAGAAAAATTCGGTGTCATAGACCAGAACCATCATATGGAAAGTATTAGTTTGTAGGTGTTGAGTTGGTGTGGTTCCCTGAGCAAGTCTTTCCTGGGAGAGGTAGGATTTGCTCCAGGCCCCTAAAGATTATGCAGATGTGACAAAGTGGTAGATAGTAGCACATAGAAAATGCTAGGCAGGCAACATGATTGTTAGCAAAGGCACAGAGGGTGGCAGTATATACTGCATGTTTGGACAGTGAAGGCTGGGGGGAGGGTGGGGAAAGGAACATATATAGCTTCTGTTTGTATAACAGGAGCTAACAAGTTGACCTTTTTTTTTTTTTTTTTTTTTGAGACAGGCCCTCAGTTTGTAGTTCAGGCTGGCTCTGAACTCACTATGTAGCCCAAGTTGGCCTCAGACTCATAGCAGTCCTTCTACCTCTGCCTCCTGAAAAGTTGATTTTTGAATAACAAGGATTGTTTAGGAAGGAGGAAGCCAAGACTTGTCAAGGCTCTTCTGCGTGAAGGGGAAAACATGTTGGGTAGCTGGAGTCAGGTGGGCACATCTGTGATTCAGTGTTTTTTCTACTTACAGAAACCGCAGTGCCTTAGTTGCTTGACTTGTCTGGAGATCTCTAATGACTTGGGGGCCTGTGGTGGCAGCCTGGAGAGGGAGATGGCTCAGGGCTTGTAGCAGTCCCTGCCTTCTCTGCTCTGCTTCTCATCCTGTTGCAGCCTGGAGCACAGGAAGTAGCTTTGCTGTGGATATTCTCGTTCCTTCTTGTTTTCCAATAAAGGCTGGTGCTGATCCTTGTGTCTGTGCTATCAGGGGCTCAGATGAGATGGGAGCTGGGGGTCCAAGTGTGGTCTGTGCAACACTGAGACTTACATGCTGACAGAGGGTGGGTGATAGCTCTTCCTGAGAACACCGGAAATGGGTGACAGTTGGTTGTGGTGAGGGCTAAGGAGGGTGGAAGCTAGACATAGTCTTATTAGCCATCGAGGTCTCTCTCAAGCCCAGAGGTGAGTGTGGAGGTTCCTCTTTTCAGAACTTCTGGCCTTATTTCTCTTTTGAGAGGATGTGAGTTGAAAGTAAAAGAGGGATGGGTGGCTAGTTTATTGTAGCTGTTCACTCTCTGGGCCTCCTTCCTTGAAGGCCAGTCTGTGGCTCCAGTAGCTTTACCATACTAGGGGGTGTCTCTTTGTTCTTGGGAACAAAGTGATTTTGAAAAATAATCTGTTTTATATGCCCAAATGGATCATATTCTATAAGTTGGAGATCTTTTATATCATCATCATATTCTTTTTTTTTTTTGAGATCGGGTCTCACGTTGTAGTTCAGGCTGGTCCTGAGCTCAGCCTCGAACTCACAGCAATCCTCTTGCCTCTGCCTCCCGCATGCTGGTATTACAGGTGTGAGCTACCATGACTGGCATTGTGCAGTGTGGTACTGATTGCTGATGGACGTGAGTCACCATCCCTGGCATTGTTGTGTGTGGTTACTGGCGATCAAACTCAGGACCTTGTGCTTGCAAGGCAGACCCTGGAACCCCTGAGCTAAATCCCCAGTTCTGTGTCATCATATTCTTTTAAAAAGATTTTCCATTTTCCTTTTTTTTTTGCAACTTAGCAAAAATATTATCTCATACCAAGAATGTTATGAGATTCACTACTTTTCCTTATCTTTCCTTGGAGTGGCAGTTCTGAGGATTGAATCCAGGCAGTTTTACCCAGCTATATCCCCACCCCTTTTTATTTTGAGACAGAGTCTCATTAATTTGCTGGACTGGTTTTGAACTTACAATCTTCATGCCTCAAGCTCCTGTCTAGCTGGAATTACAAGTGTCTACCACTGTACCTTGTCTCAAGATTCAGGTTTTTTTTTTTTGAGACAGGATCTTGCTATGTAGTTTATAGTAGTTGCTATGTAATTGAACTCATTATGTAGCCCAAGCTGGTCTTGAACTACAGTTTTTCCTCAGCCTCCCAAGTGCTGAGATATAGGTATTTGCTACCACTTCTGGCTAAGATTCAGTTTTTATTGTTTTTTTTTTTTTTTGTACAAGTTATAGTAAAGCATGTTTCCATGGTATATTTTAACTGTGGATATCAATTAGATGTGATTTCTGGTTTTCTTTACCTCCATATATAGTAAACAATGTAGGATGTATTATTTCCAAAATGGTTACACATGCTCAAGACTGATTGAGTTATCACATGTATTATTTTAATAGAACTCTGAAGGGATAATTTACTTAAATGGCCATTTCTTATTAAACATTAATATCCTTATACATATATATTTTGAGTTATTTTTTTTAGGAAAACCTAAGTAAATTCTTAGTAGAATTCCAGTTTCTTTTTTTTTTTTAGGTTTTTTTGAGACAGGGTCTCGCTTTGTAGTTCAGGCTGGCCCTGGGCTCAGCCTCTAACTCACATCACAGCAATCCTCGGGGCCTGGGATTTAGCTCAGTGGTTCCGTTGCCTGTCTTGCAAGCGCAAGGACCCGGGTTCAATCTCTGGTAACCACATATCATACTGAGCATGGAGACTCACCCCAGCAGCAACTAGTACCATGTACCACAGTGCTGGGCGTGGTGGCTCACGCCTGTAATCCGAGCACTCGGAAGGCAGAGGCAGGAGGATTGCTGTGATGTGAGTTTGAGGCTGAGCTCAGGGCCAGCCTGAACCACAAAGCGAGACCCTGTCTCAAACAAAACAAAACAACAACAACAAAAACTCTTAAAAACAAAACAAAAACATCACAGCAATCCTCCTGCCTCTGCCTCCCAAGTGCTAGGATTACAGGTGTGAGCCACCACGCCCGGCACTGTGGTATGTGGTACTGATTGCTGCTGGGCATGAGTCTCCATACCCAGTATTGTATGTGGTTACTGGGGATCGAACCTGGGGCCCTTGTGCTTGCAAGACAGGCACCGGAACCACTGAGCTAACTCCCTGGCCCCAGAATTCCAGTTTCTTAAATGGAGCCCTCCACAAGCTCTCAATATTTACTGAGAAAATAAAGAGATGTATATTTCTGAAATATCAATTAAGAATTCTTTGAGTTGCACATAATAGGAAATTCAACTGACAATGGCTCAGCAATAAAGACATATGATTTTCTCTCAGAGTGGAGAGAGAAGTGGCCGGATCAGCGTGTCCCCGTGACTAGAGATTACTCCTTCCTTCTTTTTCATCGGCCGTGGAGCGTTGGCTTTGGTTCTCGTGTGGTTGCCTCATGGATGCAGGAAGGTTGCTATAGCTCTCATATCACAGCGGAGAGAAGCTGCATGTAGAGGGTAGAGGCAGAAAGAACCTCATCCCACATGGCACTCCTAGAACGACTTCTCCCTCAGAAACTGCCACAGGAAGCTGGGAAAACAAACGTCATGAGAGGGAAGGCGAAAATTTGACCCTTGTAAATGAGTCATGCTTTATCCCTGGGGCTAGGGAGGAAGCCTACCTGGATCTAAAATCTGAGGTTCTAATTGCAAAGAATAAAGAATACTTTGTGAGCAGTAGATCATGAATTGTTTGTGTTCTTCTGACTCAAAGGGCATATATCTTTAAGATCTGCATTGAAATTGCTAAGTATTGAAGGAAAAAAAATAGTTGCCAGCCCTCACTTTAAATATTGCAAAAATGCTTTGGTAATGACTTACTTTAATGGAAAAAATGGAGGCCTAACTTTATTTTAAAATATTTATTTATTTACTTTTTTGCAGTACTAGGTATCAAACTCAGGCCCTTGTGCTTCCAAGGTTGGCACAATACCA
>PVIR01039877.1:0-13652 GCA_004026965.1 Petromus typicus
TAGTTCTTGCATACCTGGATTTGTTTGCTGGAGCATCAGTTGGTGCAGGAGAGGTAATGATGACAGCATGTCCACTTGCAGTCACAAGCACAGCCCCAGTGGCTTGGCAGGACTCGGGTCATGGGCACTGTGGTCTGGGTAGCTACACGTTGCTGCTCTCTGTGTTCTAGTTCACTTGAGCGGGCACAGTGAAGGTGGGGCCGTGGAGCTCTGTGCAACTAGTACATTCCCCCCATGGCTTGGTATCCTCCTGCCTCAACCTCCCAGGTAGCTGGAGTTGCAAGCACAGGCATGTGCCCACACAACAGGATGCTGAAGTCATTTTATGCAATGTTTCTGGTGACAGGGAAGTTAGCAGAGTGATAAAAGCATGAAGCATGTGCACTGTTCAGCATGGGGTGCATCGTGAGTGGTTCTTCAGAAGAGGAGGGAAACAACAGGCCTGTGGTGCCTGCAAACTCCTCTCAAGCAAGCCAACCCTGGCTCTTTCCACTCAGCACTATTCAGTGAGCAGCAAGAGTTTAGGGAGATGACAGAAGAGCAAGGGAAATAGAGGAAAGAACAGAAGAGGAAGAGCAGCAGAAGGGAGAAGCTTAAGGGGGGGGCTATCAGTAAGCCAAGTCCAGCCAACCCTCTGAGGGGAGCACAAGGTAGCTGAGGGCTTGAGGGAGCTCCTATGGTCAGGAGAATGCACGCAGAGCTCAACCCAGCAGGTCCGGGTGCTCTGCCCAGTCCACAGACCAAGGAAGGGCAAGCTAGTGTATACATCCTTGGCTGGATCCACATGAGGAAGGCTTTTCCTGCTTGTCTGTGTGCCACTGGACATGGGGCACTGCAGCATTCCTAAGGGCCTCTGGGGGACTGAGCCTTGTAAGAGGTAAAAATAGGTTTACTTGGCCCATCTTTGAGTAACCACTCTAATATGGCCCTGTTCTCACACTGAGCTCTTTCTACTAGTAGACAGCATGAGGACACAGGACACACGGGCTGTACAAAGACCACCCTTACCTGAGATAAGCTTCTGTTGTAAAGAGACAATTCCTAACCAAGGTTACCAGAATCTACTGAATCCAAAACACTTCAGATAGCTACAAAGACAACTGAACGTGATGAAGGGGTAAGAAGCGAAGGCTGGGCAACAATAGGTGTGGAAGAAATGGGTTGTGCTATTACCTGTGAGCCCAGATTCCAAGCCCTGGGTGAGAGGTGGGGGACACCTGGGAGTCGGAAAAGAAACACATAACTTTTCACTGGTAGGTGTTTGTCTGACTGTAGTTGCTTCTCTTGCAAGATGATGGTTTTGTGCTGGGTTTCCTGGCCTCGGCAGTCCAACTTTGGAGGAGTTTGAGGGGGAGGAGTCAAAGTATATTCCCTTTTTCCTCATCTCAGCCTGTTCTATAAACAGGACCCCACATGCTTGCTTCTGGGGCCCCTTGGGAAACATGGGATGGTCAGCTTTCAGGATTTAGCTGGGAAAACGTAGCAAGTAGACTTCGACCTTCTAGCCTCCTTTACAGCCTCAGGTAGTGAGAGAAGAGGATAGAAGCACAGTGCCAGCCAGCTAATGCCACCTTCCCTGAGGGAAGCCTGGTGCCGAGAGCACACACTCTGCACAGGGTAGCTGCCTGGGCTGCTCCTGTGCCCCATGCCACGGTGGCTGGAATCCTCCTGGGCTGCAGGGCTGGGTTTGGGCACAGAGTTCTCTGGGAACCCTGGGAATGGGTGATGTCTGACCTCCTGGATTCCTACATCCCAAGGAGGCCCTTCCTCAGGGCACTGCTTGCTCAGCCCCTTTGTGGAGCAGTCCTTTGCTCAGCAGGACTGGATCTCCAGATTGCACCTGCAGAGCATGGTGGGATACATTTCCCTGAGAAGAGTGTAGCAGCAGAAGGGGATTCAGTTATGGGCCTCAAAACTATGGGCCTCGAATGGAGACAAGGTGACCTACAAGGACACTGGTGACCTGCAGGTTGGGGCCTGGCCTGGACGCGTGCTGTGTACTGAAGTGCCAGAAAAGAAACCCCACCCCCCTGCAGATCTCTGCTGGAGAGCACTCCTGCTACTTCTCTGATTCCTGGCCACTCCTAGATCGCTGGTGTGCAAGGCCCAGCCCCCTGGCGCAAGCCCTGGCTGAAAACATGAGCAGCCAGAGGCTGGGAGCTTTGGAATGCACTGCAGCCCAGATCAGGCACGAGAAACAGCGCACAAGCAGGCACAAGCAGGTGCGGTGCTCCCAGAAGTTGAAGAATGCACACAGCTGCCCAAGGGTGCTCAAGCTGTGGCCAGTCCTCCGGATAACAGCCAGGAGGACCAGGCCTCCCACAGCCTGGCAGTCCTGCTGCTCAGTTCAGAGGAGAAGGGTCAGTACCTAGCCTGGGACATGGGCAGTGGACTGATGGGGACTGCTGAACAAAAAAAAAACCTTTCTGCAAGAGACCCGTGGGGGGTGGCGGCCCTTTGCCATCATCACCACTGCAGCCACTGGCCAGTGCGAGTGCTGAAGTTCGCCCGGGGCAGTCACATGCATCCTCTGCCCTTGCCTTGTGCTCCAGTGCCCCCATATGGTTCTGACATCTACCATCTCTCCTCTTCTCCCCCTGTCCTCTTCTTCCTCTCCTGTCTTCAGCACTACTGTCTCTCACCACCCCAGAGCCTCTTCCCCAGGCCCCTCAACTGCGCTGTCTTCTTTCCCACCTTCCTATATCTTCCCCTGTCCTTTACCCTTCCCCAGAACTCCCCTTGCTCCCATCTTCCTTGCCCCCATCCCTTCCTGTGTCCCATCTCCGCATCTCCTCCCCTCTGATCCCTGCTCCCTCCCCCACTACCTCTCCACACTCCCTGCGCCCTCATCTTCCTCTAAGCCCTTCTGCCTCTCTCCCCAATCTCCCTTCTCCCTCCTCTCCCTTCCTCTGGTTTTCCTCCTCAGATGTGAAGCCAGCAGTGAGCTGCCTGTCTGTGAGTGGAGAGGAGGATGGGAAGTAATTCCTGCAGCAGGAAGCAGCAGCACAAGGGGACTAGGGGACTGTGTGTCGGGGCCAGGAGCTCCAGGCCCCAGGAATGGAGACAAGGAGACCCTCAAGGGGACAGAGCTCCACTGCAAGGTCAGTGCTTGGCCTGGGACATGTGCAGGGGACTGAAGTGATAGAAAGCAAACCCTTTCCGGGAGACTGGAGGGGACCAAGGCTGGTGTGCTGCCACCACTCAGCCTGCCAACCTGTCGCTTCTGTGGTGGCAGCCCTTGCTCCCTCTCCTTACCCAGAACACCTCAGAGAAGAAGGAGGGACAGGAGTAGATCAGGCAATACCTACAGTCTTCAGAATGCACGTTCAATCACAGAGCACACACTTCCTTTGTAATACCTGGACACAAACAAGTGTAAGGTCCCCTTTGGGATGGGGTCTCTCCCAGATGCATGAGACCTAGGGAGGCCAGTCTCTCCCTGAACACAGGTCCAGGACCAGTGTGAGGCCGGCTGGAAGAGCTGCCCTGAGGAGGAAGTCTGCAGTCTGTGTCCCCTGAGGCGGGACACCTGGCTCAGGAGCAGCTGGGTCTTTCCTGGAGGTCCTGTCTGGGGCCCAGCTCTCAGTGTCCTCTGCTCATGTGACCTCTGGGGTGCTGTCCTCCTCTCTCACCGTGGCCAAGCTGGAGTGATCTACTCTTGTGTTCTTGAATGCCAGTGATCAGCCTCTTTGATTGCTGCTGTTTTAGAGGTTTTGGAATTCCTTGCCTAGGTGGCCAGGACCAGAGCTGTCATTGCGGACTGGACAGGACTGTCCCCATGGTCCTGCCACCCCCACTTGAAAGTCCTGGTGGTCCTATGATTTCTCTCCTCCCTCCCTCCCCTGTCTCTCCTGGACTCCCATGTCTGACCTCTCCCAATTTATCATCTCTGTCTCTCCTTCCCCTCTACTGCTTCAACACCCTCTCCCCCTCCCAACTCTCCCACTTCCTGTCTCCCTGTCCATGCTCTGTCCTGCCTGTCTTCTCCATTCCCTGTGGGTCTCCTTTATCCTCCTGTCTCCCATCCCCCTCTCCTTCCCTGCCCTCTCTGTTCCCTCCCCTGTGCTGTCTGAGCTCTCCCCACCCTCTCCCTTGCCCTCCACCCCAAATCTTCCTCACTTCCCTGACCCTTCTCCCTCCTCACTCCTTCCTCTTCCCTCTAGTTTTCTTCCTTTTTAGAAGTGAAGCCCATGGAGACCACCCTGGTTGTTCCAGAAGAGGGGCAGGAGGAAGAGGAGCGGGAGAAGGTGGAGGCAAAGGCAGAGGAGGAAGACCTTGAAGAGGACCTGGAGCAATGCCCTGAGGTGAGAGCAGCAGGAAGAGAAGGCTACTGCCCCAGCAAAGAAGAGGGGCAGGAGAGTAGAGGCCGTGAGCAGGAGCCTGGGCAGCAGCAGCTGGAGGGGCCCGGCCCCTTCTGTGCTGTGCCTATCAGGCTGCAACTGGACCAGGTGGAGCGCATTTTCCAGCAAGCTCCATCCCCAGAGGTGTATGCAAGGTGAGCAGCTGGGCCTGGAGGTTCCCGGTTCCCCATGACAGGGTCTCCTCTCAGGGGAGCTGTAGTGTCTCTCTGCTCCACCCTGCCCAGCCCTCGTGCTACAGGGTGAAAAGATTATGCAGGGCTCAGGGCCACTGTGTGGCCTCCAGGGCGGGCTGACGCCTGCTGGGCATCCAGGGAAATGTTTCTCAGCACTGTGTAAATCAGCCAGGGTGAGCCTTTTAGAGCTTTCACTGATAAAATCACCTGCTGAGGCATGGATGTCCAAGGGTCTCCAGCCCTGGCATCAAAGAGTCAAATGAGGAATCAGCCATGCTCCTGGCTTTTACATATCAGGAGGAGATTTCTCCTCCTTTCTGGAGTGGAGATTGAACCTAGATGCACTCAACCATTGAGCTATAGCCCAGGCCTTTTTTATTTTTATTTTTATTTTTACTTTTTTCTCTCAAAGGTATCCCTGAGTGATTGAGGTTGGCCTCAAATTTACCGTCCTTCTTCAGCATCCTGAGTACCAGGCAGTACAGGTGGTTGTTTTCTGGTATTTTTCTTTCTGCTATACCAGGGATTGAAATTAGGGCTTTACACTTGCCAGGCAGGCACAAGGCACCACTGAACTCCATCCTCCACCCATGAGACTTTATTGGAGTAGGTATTGACATCATGGCGAGACAGGGGATACTTCTTGCCTTTATTTGTGATCATCTGATGATTGTGGATCTCTTTATGCTGTCTTTAGTGGCAAATCCCTGTAATCTCAGCCTTCTGGAGGCTGAGGCAGGAAGATCTGTATATGTTTCAGGCCATCTTGGGATACATACCCTTCTGAGTTCAAGGCCTGCCTGAAGTACATAGTAAGGTCCTGAATCAAACCTAAATAGCCTGGTGTGATGGCACAGGCCTGTGATCCCAGCCCTCCGGAGGCTGATATAGGAGGATCCCGGAGAGTTCAAAGCCATCCTGTGCTAGAGAATGAGTTCATGGCCTACCTGAACTGCATAGTGAAAGCCTGTCTATAAAGGAAGAAAGGAAAAGAAAGAGAGAAAAAGAAAGGAAGCACAGAAAGGCAGGATACCAAAACAAGTACTCTTCTAGCTGACTACAGTGGCACACACACATCTATAGTCCTTGCTCTTCTTTAGGCTGAGGCAGGAGTATCCCAATGATGAGGCTCCCAGTGTGATTTCTTTGAGGCCTGATGTCAAAGAGTTGGAACAGGGTTACTCAGCGGTGATGGCCAGTGTCAGAGCCCTTGCCTGGTTTGGCTGAGTCCCTGGACTCCATCTCCAGTACTGAGGAAAAAGGTCCAAAATATTAACATCCCGGGGGTGTTCTCCTAGCACCTCCTTATCCTCTGTGAACAAAGACAGCCCCACCCTCAAAAGCAGCTAGGAGCTCCTCCGACACAACATGGGCTGCAGCAAAAAGACTGGAACTTTGAAAAGTCTACTCCACATCCATGTATTTCATTTCACCCAGGACGTTCCCACTGACCAATCATTTGCTGTGTTCTACCCCTGAAAGAAGATTTCATTGCCCATGAGTGTTGCTGAAGGCACGGAGAAGCCTAGGGATGCTGAGAGCCCCTCACAGTGAGAGACACTCAGAAATCCGGAACCTGCTTCCAGAGTCCACATGGTTCTCCTAGGCAGTTTGGTTCGCTGTGGTTTCCCTTCCTTTAGCTCGTTTGTGAAGTTCATTTTGAATGTCGGGGTGTTAGAAAACAGGATCAGAGAATTGCACCCTAGCATGTGAAAATTTGTCATTGCCAAAAGGAACATCGCATGGTATTGGAAAAAGTAAAGGACCAATTTGCTACTCTGATTCCTTGTACCCACGAATTACTGATCAGATCCTAAGGGTGGTGTTTTCTGGGGAGCACTTCTGTGGGGAGTCTGCTTGGGTTCATCCTGACCTGGGAAGCTCTCAGAGTCACGACCCAGGACTAGATCAGGAGACGTTCAGCACTGAAATCATTCTGAGTACATCAGGCCTGTGGAGATGCAGCTCCATGAGGGAATTTCCAAATGTGTGAGCATCAGAGAGAGAGCATAAGTCACCCATTCTCTGGCCCACACTGCAGTTCGTTGTGGGTGAGTTAAGTCCATGGCTGTGGGGAGGAGACACTATCAACGTCCCAGACCCCACTGGTGCGCTGCCGTCTGTGTCTGGTCTAGAGCAGAGCCCAAGGGCCTGGAGCAGCTTGAGCAGCTCAGGGAGCAGGAGCACTGCTCAGACGCTCATACTGTGGTGGAGCCGGGGGCATGTCTCTGACCTGGAGACTTGTACTGAGCTGAAACAAGCACTAGTGGGCCACAGGATCCCGTGGGCCTAAGGTATAGAAAGGTTAAAGGGAACCTGCATACACTGAAATATACACCTTCATGTACCTCACACAGTCAAATTTTCCACAGGGTCTTGTTTTGATTCCCTCAATACAACTTAAAAGTTCAACTCTGAATTTGTGAGGGAAATGTATACTGCTAATGCTCCTATCCACACATCTTTTCACACAGTCAGATGTCACCTAATGAATGTATAAGTTGCATGTTCATTCTGAGCACATTGTAATCTTCTCTTAGCCAAACTAACCCCACATACCAGGTGGTATGCTGAGTTAAGCAATCAAAGAAATAATAATGAATTCTAATGGAAGATAGTTTCAAATTAGTGGCACACTCAAAACCAGTGATCCAGGAATGTCAAAGAATATCGCACAGGATGGGCCAGAGATTTAGCTCTGTGGTTTTGTCATCCTCCTGGCAAGTGCACGGTCCCAAGCTGATCCCTGGTAACCACATACCACAATGCTGGGCTTGCTGGCTCATGCCTGTAATCCTAGCACTCAGGAGGCAGAGGCAGGTGGATTGCTGTGAGTTTGAGGCTGGTCTGGGCTACGCTGTGAATTCGGGGCCAGTCTGAACTACAAAGCAAGACCTTGTTTCAAATGAAAAAAAAAAAAAACAGGCTATAGGAAAAATAAAATCAAAAATGAGTATGTGGAAGTGTATCCTATCCAAACTATGCAAAGAAAGACCAAAAGAAAGTCTTGAAAGAAACCAGATAAAAACAGTACTTTATACAATACTTAAATTGCTAACACAGACTATCTTCAACCTAGATTTCTCTATCCGGTCAAATTATCCTTCAAAGGAGCAGAAATGATGACTTTCTCAGACAGAGAGTAGAGGAATTTGGCTGACAGACACCTGCCTTACATAATGGTAGGAGAGTTAGTTCCCAGGATAGTTTACAATCTTTAATGGGTACAGGCCTAACAACATAGTGTCCATATGCATGAGGCAAAAATGGACAGGTGTTTTACTCAAAGACTTCAACACCTCTCTGGGAGTAAGTGACAGCTGCAGCAGGTGGAGAAGAAGTAAAGATGTAGCTGATCTGAGAGTACTATCAGTACACTGGCTTAACATATGTGTAGAATATTTGATCCAAGAACAGGAGCATGCACATTGTTCTGGAGCTCAGAAGGGACATTTTTTCAGGTACACCACATACAGTTCAAAGTAATAGGTAAGTCCAACACAAATCCCAAGAGAATTTGAAAAATCTTTTGAACTGAATGAAAATGAAAATACAACTTGTCCAAACTTGATGCCAGTAGCAATAGCTACTCATAGAGGAAAATTTAGAGCAGTTAATGTACATATTAGAAAAGAAGAAAGATCTAATGTTAATACTCCAGTTTTTGCCTTTAGAAACTGAAGAAACAAAAGCAAATTGATTCCAAAGTCAGAAGGAACAAAACAGCAAAACTTAGACTAAATAGCAACAAAACTAGTAAAATGTAGGAAGCCCAACTGATAAAAGAAAGAAGAGACATAAATAAATGTGAGTGGGGCATGGTAATGCATGTCTGCGATCTCAACTACTTGGAGGCTGAGGTAAGAGGATCCAGAGTTCAAGGCCACCCTGGGCAACATGGTGAGACCCTGTCTAAAGTAAAAAGTAAGATCATCTGAGATGTTTCCCAGTGCTAAATTGCTTGGGGAGCAAGGCCTTAATTTCAAGCCCCAGTACCAACAAAGCCACAAATTTCCTACATCAAAAATGAGAAATCACTACTGATCTCATGGGCATAGAAGAAATATGAGCAGCTATGTGGCCACAGAGTTGATTATTTAGATGCAATATATCAGTTCCTGGAAAGACACAATCTCCAAAATCATACAAGGAAAAATGGGTAGTCCAAAGAGCTTACAGATTTTTTTAACTGCTTGTAACATCTTTCCAAAACAAATCCATTCATCAGGCATCACTAATGTGTCCTAATAAAATTAAAACTATGAATAATTTCAGAAATAAACTTTAAATAGGTTTTTAAATGTTAAAGCCAAATCAGTAGGAAATGTCTTTTCAGATCAGAAAAGACTAGTCTTAGATACTTTCACTGGGGAATTCTACAAGGAAGAAAGAATACTAAATCTGTTATAGGATATAATTGCAGCAGAAGAACTTCATAACTCATCCTTTGAGGTTAGCATTACTCAAATACCAGATAAATACCTTCCAAGAAAGGAAACCTACAGATAAGTACCTCACGTGAACACAGATGCAAAAATCCTCAACAAACTATTCGCCAACTGAATCCAATACCTCACAGATTCATATTAGGTGGGGTCAACCCTGTACGATGACTCCACAGCATGCACAAGTCCCCACTTCAATACCCACCACAGTGAGGAATGTACACACACATATCCACGTCGCACCTCTGAAAAGACAGCTCCACATTTGAGCTCAAAGTATCGCATTCCACTGATGGACTGAGACAAATTTCATATGATCAGATCAATGACACAGTAAAAGAACTGGACAAAATCCAACACCCATTCGTATGTAAAACTCTCAGAAAACTGGAACTACAGAAGAAGTCCACCAACATAATAAGAACATGTCCTTATTAAACATACAGTTAACATCACATTTCATGGAGAGACACTAGATGCTTTTCCCTTAATACCTGGCGGGGATGCACCCTCTCACCTCTCCTGATGCTGAACATTTCTTCCTTGCTTTTGGGTTATTTGTGTGTCTAGAAAAATGTTCAAGTATTTTTTTTTCATTTTAAAAATTAGATTGTTCTGTCTTTTTTATTTTTAAGTTGTTAAGTGTTGTTAAATACTAGACATTAGAAGTTTAAATATATTATTGATAGGTCATTTCTCATATTCTAGGGAGTTCTCTTTTTATTTTCTTGGTAACATATTTTGATACAAAAAGTTTTACATTTTGATGAAGTCAAATTTATCTCTTTTAACTTATATTTTTGGTGTCATTTCTAAGAATTCATTGCCAAACCCAAGCTCATGAAGATTTACCTCTGCCAATATGTTTTAAAAGTGTCATTCTTTTAGGAGGAGACCAAAATAGTATAGTCAGCAACAACCTACAATCTTTCCAGAACCTATAGGCCAGACACATGGGAAATAACACCTTGGTGGATAAAATAAAAGATCTCTTGGAATCAGGAAGGATCTGACAGAAAAATTGGAAACTGCAAAGAAGATGCAGAAATGGACCCAGTGCAGAGAAAAGAATGAATCAGTCTGGGCTGTGGATTTAGCTCAGTGGTTCTGGCGCCTGTCTTGCAAGTGCAACGACCCGGGTTCAATCCTCGGTAACCGCATACCATATTGGGCGTGGAGACTCATGCCCAGCAGCAACCAGTACCACATACCACAGTGCCGGGCGTGGTGGCTCACGCCTGTCATTCCAACACTCAGGAGGCAGAGGCAGGAGGATTGCTGTGATGTGAGTTGGAGGCTGAGCTCAGGGAGGCTGAGCTCAGGGCCAGCCTGAACCACAAAGTGAGACCCTGTCTCAAAAAACAAACAAACAAACAAACAAACAAAAACAACACACAAAGAATGAATTAGTCTGGAAGCTTCCCCTGGTTCCTGGATGGGGAACTTGTCTCTGCAGATGGAAGGTCTATGGCTGGAGTTTCAGGGGGAAACAACAAACTACATCAGCAACACTAGTCTCCCCGAAAAGCCCACAGTTATTGTAAACCACAAAAACACTGTATGATTTTACCCTGAAAGTGAGTTCTTCTACACTGTAGGGTAGACTTAGAGGAGGAATCCAGTGCAGTGCCCACCATATTGCCAGAGAGAATTTGATTAGCTGCCATTTGATTACTTAAGCCTGAGCCACAGAAAAACACCAAAACCACTTCATTTAGAATCCTCAGTGTTATTCTTCCACAATGACTGAGAGACAGTTATGAGAAATACTCACAGACAGAAAGAGAGCTAGATACAGACCTCCAGAGAAGTTTAAACTCAGCCCAGGAAAGACACAGGTCACACCTTATGTGGTGAAAAGCTAGGCCATCGGTGTGACTTTCTGAGATCTGTGCTGGATCTGAAATTTCAAGCATTAAATAGAAGGGTCTGCTTGAGCTCTTGCCCTGCTGCCCCCATCCAGCACAGATCTGATGGCTTTCCCCATCTACAGATATTAACAAGTACATGATTAAGCTAGAATGGTTAACACAACCTGGGCTGAACGAGCAGAGGAGTCTCTGCTGCAGGGGTGGAGGATGACTCACTAATTCACAGGCTGGGAAGCTGGGAAGA
This sequence comes from Petromus typicus, assembly GCA_004026965.1. Taxonomy (NCBI): domain Eukaryota; kingdom Metazoa; phylum Chordata; class Mammalia; order Rodentia; family Petromuridae; genus Petromus; species Petromus typicus. The sequence continues at coordinate 11,095 of PVIR01039877.1, forward strand.
GAAAACTGATTTGCTGGATTCTAAAACTGCAGATTTTAGAAAGAAAACACTCATAGATATATACAGAGAAAATTGGCTTTTTTCTGAAAAAAAGTTTATTTTTTTCTTCCTCATTGGTTTTTTGGAGGTATAGGGGATTTTCCTCTTTCTATTTTTTAACAAATCACCACACAAAAATCAGTATCATTCCAGTTCACAGATAATACTGAGAAAGAAATTAGAAAAAATAATACCTTCATAATAACATCAAGAAAAATGAAAGATTTAGAAATTAACCTACCCAAGGGAATTGAAAGATCTCTGCAATGAAATGCATAGTACTATGAAAAAGATTGAAAGGGACATCATAAAATGGAAAGATGTCCCTTGTACCAATATTGTTAAAATGGTCATACTTCCAAAACTAATATACAGGTTTAATGCAATTGCAATCAGAACAACAACAGCTTTCTTCAAGAAACTGGAGAAAACACATATAATTCACATGGAGTAAGAAGAGACTCAGAATAGCAGAAGCAATGGTGGACAACAAAAGCAAAGCAGGAGGATTACAACCCTAAACTTCTAGTTACACCACAAAGCTACAGGGATAAAAATAGCATTATTACTAGCAAAAACAAGACATGTGGATGAGTGGAACAGCCATCATGTCCTCCTAGAAAGTAGAAGTGAAGGAGGTGGGAAAAATTTCCTGAGTTCTATAATACAAAGACTCAGCAGTCTGGGCCAGGGGTTTAGCTCAGTGGTTCCAGCGTTTGTCTTGCAAGTACAAGGTCCCAGGTTCAACCCCCATAAACACATACCACAATGCCAGGCGTGGAGACTCTCACCCATCAGCAATCAGTATCACACAGCACAGTGTCAGGCTCAGTGGCTCACACCTGTAATCCCAGCCCTCCAACGGCAGAGGCAGGAGGGTTGCTGTGAGTTTGAGCCTTGCCTGGGCTACACAGTGAGCTCAGGACTAGCCTGAATTACAAATAAGTAAAACCCTGTCTCAAAACAAAACAAACAAAACAAAAACACCTCAGCTGTCTTTATTTATTTATAAGAAGCCCGCTAGTTGCTCTCAGGTTTTTTTTTTGCGGTACTGGTGATTGAACACTGGCCTTTGTGCTTTCAAAGTAGGCATGGTGGGCCGGGGAGTTAGCTCAGTGATTCCGGCGCCTGTCTCGCAAGCGCAAGGACCTGGGTTCGATTCCCCGGTAACCACATAACAATACTGGGCGTGGAGACCCACACCCAGCAGCAACCAGTACCACATACCACAGTGCCGGGCGTGGTGGCTCACGCCTGTCATCCCAGCACTCGGGAGGCAGAGGCAGGAGGATTGTGATGTGATTTTGAGGCTGAGCTCAGGGCCAGCCTGAACCATAAAGCGAGACCCTGTCTCCAAAAACCTAAAAAAAAAATCAAAGTAGGCATGGTACCACTTGAGCTAAAGCCCCAGCCCCAGTTTTCAGTTTTAAAATACTTTTTAGAGTTCCAAACACTATTGAAAAGCCAGTCTTCACTGGTTTTTGGCTGTTTCCGTTTAGGAACTGCTTTTACTTCCCTTATATCAGCATTTGCTGTGGTATCTTCGTAATATTTATGTTTGCACTTTCAACACATCTCTATTTGCATATTAAATTTCCATTAAAATATTTTTCAGGTTTAAAACTTTTATAAAGAAATAATTTAAAATTTACAAACATTTCAAAAACTAAAAATGATACAAAGAACCCTGCTATCCCTTTACTATTTTAAACACTTTATCCCATTTGCTCTAAGTCTTTCTCCTCTTTCTCTATTTTAAAAATTAGACTTATGTCTAATACTATATATTTAAAATAGAATCGTACATATTTAGGGTACTATGTGATGTCTTTGGTGCATGTATACATTGTGTGGTGTTAAAAATACCTATCTCCTCAAATATCTATCATTTCTTTATGGTAGGAATAATTTTTAAAATATTCTTATAGCTTTTCAAAATATAGAATTATTTTTATACATTTTTTGAGACAGAGTTTCACTATGTATTCCAGGATAGCCTCAGACTCACTGTGTAGCCCAGACTGGCTTCAAATTTGTGGCAATCCTCCTGCCTCAGCCTGCTAAGTGCTGAGATTAAGGCCTCTGCCACCACATCCAGCTCCAAAATACTATTGTTACCTACAGTCACCTCATTATACAACTTACCAGAACTTCTTGCTCCTACCTAACTGTGACTTAGTACCCTTTGATCAACTTTTCCTTTGGCTCTTTACCCTCTGTGTGACTGGCCTCTGGTAACCACCATTCTGCTCTCTCAACTTCCTTGAATCCAATTTTTCAGATTCCACATATGAATGAGACTGTGCAGTGTTACTTTGCCCAAGACTCAAACCCAGATGTTTCTACTCCGTTGTTAGTAAATTCTGAAATGAGTGCTTCCTTTGTGAGCTTGGTGGTTTCTTTTAAAGATATCACTGAAGAGCCCAGCATGGTGGTACACGCCTGTAATCTCAGCATTTAGGAGGCTGAGGCAAGAGGATCACTGAGAATTCAAGGCCAGCCTGGATTCCATAGTGAGT
>PVIR01039878.1:0-13648 GCA_004026965.1 Petromus typicus
TTCATTATCATGTATACACGTTACTCATGTATGGTGTCCACTCCAGTTGGTTGACAGTGTCTTGAGTTCATCTGTTTATGCATTCACTTCTCATCCAGTAATAACCACTTGGGTATTTATAAATACTTAATCATAATTTACATTATCATTCAAGTATTAATGTCAGTAATACTATTCATATTAATTCTGTATTATATTATTCAATGTATCTGTTGTCAGTATATCTGTGTGCATTGCAATAATCCTACAGGAACTAGCCTGCAAGCTAGAACCTGACCAAAGTGTGACAATGAAAAATAAACATAGAAACAAGTTAAAATCTGAGGGGTCAAGAGACTCCTGTTAACCTTCAACATTAAGCCCCCAGTAACTGGCACACCTTGGCTCGATTAGCTCAGACTTGGGCACAAGCAATCAGTTCCACAGAATTCACCTGTCTCCCAAAATCTATAGTACTTCTCCAGATAAACTTCTTAACCTGAGGTGTTTTTACTTTTTGTTGCAGTGTCAGCACAATTGCATGCCCTTCTTCTAGCATTCAGAGGCGGCCAATTAGGCCTCATTTTTCCCATTTGGTCATCCACACAGACATACCAGATGTGTCCATCTAGCTGATGATCTCAGTTGAGGCTTATTTTTGGAGTAGGGCTTATATTACTATCCTCTTGAAAAATCATGCTGGAGTTTTTCAGTTAGGTCTTATTTTTGTGGAAATATGATAGTGAATATTTCTGACAACACTTACTAGTAATTTTATGGTTTTGTAAATTGGTTTCTCTTAGGAACAAATGTCCTTATGTTTAATAATGTTTTATGTGAAAAGATAACTGATTTTTTAAAATATGTATCTTATATCTCAATTATTTTTCTTGGATTTAAAATGTTTCTTCACATCCTGTTGTTAAAATTAGACAGTTATATTTTCAAGTAATGATATTCACTTTTCTGTTACAATTCCTAAAACTCAGTTTTCATATCTATCAGCATTTCTAGAAAAATTCTGAATTTAATACTGATACTTTCAATGTTAAATATGAAGCCTGCTATTATTCTAAATGTACTCCTTATGAAAGATAGCGTCTCAAAGAAATACATATTGAATTGTGTCAAATACCTCTTATGTCAGGAAAGTAGAAAATGGCTTTATAATTAATGTAATAATCATATTAATTGAATTAATAAATTCCTGATGTTAAAGCATTCCATACAGAAAATTTTCTACTTATAGTACTATCATTTAAAATATTAATTTTTAATTTTTTTGTATTCTACAGTGACGTTGGTTTATTTTCTTTGAGAGGAACACCTTTGGATTTTTGTGTATTATGTTTTGTACTGTCTTGCATTAGGAAGAAGAGAGAAGAGTCCAGCATGCCTCAGCCTCCTTCCACACATTCATTAATGGAAATGAAAGGGGACCTCACTCCTGCTCCTAAAAAGACATTCAGTTCTGTGTCCAACACACAGCCAAATATCATAACCAGAGTCATGAAATTGGAGACTGAGCTTCCTCTGAATGTATTTATATTTATGTCAGTTACCACTAAAATCCTAGGAGCAATAACGTTGTTATTATCAGGCAGCCCTGTGAACTCATCTGATGCCCATCTCCACCACGCATCCTTGGAAGCCTTGCAAACTGATGATTGTTTGCAAACTCAAACACCTCCAGATACTGTGAAATTAATAAAAATAATGTGTGAATGATAGAATTGACAGTGGCACAGACTGTGACAAACAGAAGCTTGACACACACTAAGATTTCCGTTTTTCAGAGAATTAGAAAAACATTGAACTGGAATAAAATAGATCAAACTTCAGGCTAAAGACAAATTTCAGTGAATTTTCCCAAGAAACAAAATCATTTTTTCAGATGCTCTCTAACCACCAAAATCACTTCCAGCTATGTCAGAGCTTTACATTATCATACCAAGTATTCCCCTGTATATTTCTACTCTCAGGTTATTCTAATAAACAAGCAGATATAATATTTTAAATCTACCCTTGAGCTATTTGTTTTTAATTATTTTATTAGCATGTTTATGGTACATAATAACTACATTCATCAAAGAGGGTTGGTTCACATACATAACACATTTTTATTTTTATGAATTTGTGTTTAGTTTACCATTGTCAAAAACCACTTATGTCAAAATTCAGCCGCTGTTGAATGCCAACAAAGTGCTAGACCATGATAGGTCTGAAGATATATGAAAGACCCAACTTTTCTTTTTTTTTCTTTTTTAAGGTTTTTTGAGACAGGGTCTCACTTTGTGGTTCAGGCTGGCCCTGAGCTCAGCCTCCAACTCACATCACAGCAATCCTCCTGCCTCTGCCTCCCGAGTGCTGGGATTATAGGCGTGAGCCACCACACCTGGCACTGTGATATGTGGTACTGATTGCTGCTGGGCGTGTATGTGGTTACCAGAGATTGAACCCCGGTCCTTGCGCTTGCCTGACAGGCGCCAGAACCACTGAGCTAACTCCCTGGCCCCCGACTTTTCTTTCTTGAAAACCACAATTTATAAGGAAGAAAGATAGACACTGTACCTGGATGCGAATATAAAATGACTGTGGAGAAAATGAGTGACTGCCTATCACTAGATTTTTTTTTTTTTTTGAGACAGAGTCTTGCTTTGTAATTCAGGCTGGCCCTCAGCTCAGCCTCAAACTCACATCACAGAAATCCTCCTGCCTCTGCCTCCCAAGTGCTGAGGTTATAGGCATGCGCTTATATGCCTGGCATTGTGGTTATGTGGTACTGATTGCTGCTAGGCGTGAGTCTCCACACCTTGTATTGTATGTGGTTACCAGAGGATCAAATCTGGGCCCTTGCACTTGCAAAACAGGCGCCGCAACCACTGAGCTAAGTCCCCAGCCCTATCACTGGATTTCTTGAGGAGGTAACATTTGAACCAGAGATTTAATGAAGGGATAGGAGTTGAGTAGGTAGATAAAATGAAAGAGTGTTCTAAGTAGAGGAAATGATCCCAACTTCCAAAGTCAGTATGAGATGAATTCTTTTCTGCTTTTAAGAGGAGCCATTAGAGAGTAAGGGAGTTAATGGCTGTGTAAGATCTGCGTGATATTCTTTGTCTATTTTCAAGCCGTAGAAGCAGATCTAAATAATCTTTATTGTCAAAACTAATAAGACTTTGATTACATTTTTAGAATATTACTGTGATTTAAGGGCCGAAAATGGATCATAGGATTCCTGAAAGCAGGGTTTAATCAAAAGGCAGCATTCCAGGTGAAAGTTGACTAACTTTAATCAAAATCATAGGTAAAGATGCAGAAACTTTGTAGGTTTTCAATCATATAAACCTGTGATTTAACATGACAAGAATTTAATAGGTAACAATGTAGAATAAAGCCAGTGCATAGTATCATTGGAATGAAATTAGACTGTCAGTAATTTATTGTAATATTCTCATATATCTACCCTTCTGTGATTTAATTTGTTGTGTACAGTAACATAAAATTGCCAAGAAGATCCTATTCTGTTTTTCAGCCACTAAATTGTGTATTCTGTTATTTTCTTTATATCTTCCACAACCATTTGGCTTGTTTCAGTTTGGAGGCCAAGTTGGAGTTTTTGGAGCCCAGCCCTAGTGTCTGGAGCTGTCTGGCTAATAAAGTACTACTTTAGGATAATCTAATCTTTTCTAGACTCAGTGTCTAAATTATTGTACTTACACAGTGCCTCTTCAAGCTAAAGCTGAAAAGCAATTGGATTCTCATTGGGGCTCTGACTACTGGACCTAAAAGTTCATAGGTTTGGGGATCCCTTGCCAGATACCAGCTAAAATGGCCTTCATATATAACCCTGTCCCCTGAGTTATCATCCTGCTTAGACCCCTCTTGGCACACAATGCAGCAGTTTGCTGGTTATTAGAAGATGAAGCTGCAGATGCTTAATAATTGGCCTGCTTTACAGCTCTCATAGTCCTTTTTCTTTCTAATGCTGTACAACAAGAGATGAGGATAAAGGGAACATCAGCAAATTTTTCAGGATCATCAGAGAACCTACCCAATTTATCCTTGCAGTGCAAAATATCAGTAACTGAAAAAGGAGTTAATACTCGGACTGTACTATAGCTGCTTGCCACTCCTTGAAGTAGAGTAAAGGTGGGCTTAGATGTTGAGTTCCCTGCAACTGGGGCCTTTAGTAATATGCTTAGATCTAGTATGGCATGTACTCAGGAGATAGCCTTTACCTCCTGGGGATACTGACTAAGTTGCTGAGGAGGTAGCCTGTGAGGAGGAGGAGTTGATGAGTCCTGTGCAGCACCAGCCCCTGAGGGATGATGAGTTCCTAGGCACAGATCAGGTCTCTGGTAGAAGGTTATAAAGGATTCAGGGTACCTCTGACTGTGTCTTGTTACTTACAGTAAAGATGTAATTGATAAATGGTATATTTCAGGTTGCCAAGAAGTGACCACATCTTATTGTCCCCAGGTGGATATACAGATCATTTTTATATTACGTGGCAACGTGAGATTATCTCTTCAAAAGGTCTCAGTGTGTGAACTCAATCCATTTAAGACATGAGTGGGGCCTCAGTAGAAAAAGATGAGATTATTTTCAACTACAGATAGGAGTAAAATTTAGGTTCTAGGATTCTAGTTGGCTTGTTCCTGGGTCAGTCTCTAGTACTGGGGACATGACATGGCATCTCCTGGTAGCCTGTCTTGCCCTCATATCAGACTTTCCATAGCAAGGCTGAATATCTAAGGTTGGATATCTCCAGGCTTTTTTGAACACCAGTACTGCTTCCTTTGGACATAATCTAGTGTCAAGTTTTTCAAAATAAAAATCAAGCATGTAAATGGGGTCAGCAAATAAAGAGTACACATCCTTACAGACTGCAGCATAAGCTTTAAGCCATGTTTACATATTGGTACTCTGAGTTCAAAGAGTAAGAATTAGCCAGATGAACAAAAAATTCTATTGGACTGTACATGCCCATCATCATAAATCAGAAGACTACTAAAAACTGACTAATAACTGACTTTTTTGTTACACATAGTACCATGAAGTAACAGTAGTAGTAGCAGATCTAGAAAATCCAGCATAACTCATGGAGAAGAAATTGGAAGATGTAGCTGACTTCAAGACTTACTAAAAAGTTTGCTTTAAAATATTGATGAAAGAATAGACAAAGGAACAAAATAGCAATCCCAGAAATAGATGCACACAGGGCCGGGGAGTTAGCTCAGTGGTTCCGGCGCCTGTCTTGCAAGCGCAAGGACCCGGGTTCGATTCCCCAGTAACCACATAACAATACTGGGTGTGGAGACTCACGCCCAGCAGCAACCAGTACCACATACCACAGTGCCGGGCGTGGTGCTCACGCCTGTCATCCCAGCACTCGGGAGGCAGAGGCAGGAGGATTGTGATGTGAGTTTGAGGCTGAGCTCAGGGCCAGCCTGGACCACAAAGCGAGACCCTGTCTCAAAAAACCTAAAAAAAAAAGAAATGCACACAAATATAGTCAATAATCTTTGATGAAAGACAGATGCATAACCATAAAAAAGTCTTTAAAGTGATGCAGAAATAAATGAATATTCACAAGAAAAAAACTAAAATTTTCACAAAAATTAACAAATCATAAAGAATATAAAATGAAAATCCACAAACATGAAGAAAATGAGAGAAAAATCTACAAGAGTTAGATCACTTTTACATATTGTTATAGCTTGTCTGGATACCCCTCCCCCGAGCTTCATGCAGTCATAAATGGGGCTTTTTCAGAGGTGGCTTAATCTAGAGTATGTGATGATGAGTTTAAGGGCATGTGATTACTAACCCAGTCCACTGATTGATTTGGCACCATCCTAAACCCAGTAGCCTAGAAAGACTATAAAGAATTGTAAAACCTAACAAAATAATATAAAACTTAGCAAAAGACTTGAACAGCTACCTTACGAAAGAAAAAATATAGAGGCCCATAAGCATATAAACAATATTCTCTATCATATGTCATTAGGAAAATACAAATTTAAAAAACATAATTCACCACATGCCTATTGAAATCTCAAAAATCTGGAGGATTAACAATATTAAATACTGATGAGGAAGATATGGAGCAACTTTACAGTGTAGAAACCTGACAAACACTGTCTCAACTGTGTGATTACATACACCACTGGACCAGAACAGAAGGAACAGAACAGAGAGTTCAGAAGTAAATCCACACAAATTATGTTTTATATAAGTGCCAAATATATACAATGGAGAAAAAGTCTCTTCAATAAATGGTACTGGAAAATTGAATATCCATATACAGAAGAATGAAACAACCCCTTATCTCTCACCACATACAAAAGTCAAAAGAGATTAAAAAGTTAAACATAAAATGTCAAACTACAGTGATAACAGAGGGAATGCTCCATGATTTTAATGGGAATAAGCAGTGATTTTTTTTAGTTATAACATCAAAATCAAAAGCAATGAAACCAAAGATAGATTAAAAACTACACCAAGTTAAAGCTTCCAGAAACCAAAGAAACAACAAAGTGAAGAAATAATTTACAGAATGGATGAAAATATTTTCAAACTATACATTTGGTAAGAAGTTAATTTCCAAAATTTATAAAGAACTCAAAACTGGGTGGGGAATTTAGCTCAGCAGTTCCAGTGTTTGCCTGGCAAGCGCAAGATCCTGAATTTGATCCTGGTAACCACATACAGAAATGCCAGCCGTGGTGACTCACATCCACCAGCAATCAGTACCACATACCACAGTGCTGGGCATGATGGCTCACGCCTAAAATTCCAGCACTCGAGAAGCAGGCAGGAGGATTGTTGGAAGTTTGAGGCCTGTCGGGGCTACATAGTGAGCTCAGGGCCAGCATGAACTATCTAAGTGAGACCCTGTCTTTAAAAAAAAAAAAAAAAGGAGAGAAAGAAAAGTAGTTTGAGGACTTATCTCAAGGTTAAGACCTTAGATTCAGTCCCCATTACTGTAATAAAAGGGGGGGGGGACTCTGAATCAACTAATTTCTCCCCAAAAGAGGCATAAAAATGAAGAGGAAGGTATGAAAATAAAAATGTCAACATTGGTAATCATTAGAGAAATACAAATCAAACCACAATAAGATGTTGCCTTAAACCTAGAAGATTAACCACTATAAAAGGATGAACCATAGGGGCCAGGGATTTAGCTTAGTAGTTCAGACATCTGTTTATAAGTGCAAGGTCCCAAGTTTAAGTTCAGTCCCCAGTAATCACATATCACAGTGCTGGGCTTGGTGGCTCATGCCTGTAATTCCAGCACTCAGGAGGCAGGGAGAGGCAGATTACTGTGAATTCAAGGCTTGCCTGGGCTACATAGTAAGTTCAGGGCCGCCTTGCACTATAAAAGCAAGACCTTGTCTTAAAAAAAAGAAAAGATGAACTATAACAAGTGGTGGTTAAAATTTGGAAAAAAGGGAGTCTTTATACACTGCTATTGGGAATGTAAATTAGCATAACTATTATGAAAAAACAGTAAGTCCTCAAAATATCCAGCAATCTCATTACTGGGTATATGTCCAAAGAAAATAACGTTAGTATGTCAAAGATATCTTCCTGCCCATGCCTATTGATACACTATTTACTGTAGTCTTTTGTAGTCCTTTGTTGTAGTCCAACACAAATTTGGTTGAAGACTGACAATAAGAAAGTACCTAGGAAAATGTAGAATATGGTCTTTCTTATTTAGTGCTCAACAAAATAGTTCTTGCTACTGTACCTTAGGTTAAGGAAAAAAGAAAAATCCCAACTAAAATATTTCCAGAACTGAATATCCCTTATCACATCAAGAAATACTGAGACTATCTTGAGCCTTTTATTGAATAGTTTGTTAAAAGTAACCTTCTCAAATGTTGAAGCTGTTTGCTATTTCTACTTTACTATTTAATCTTATTTGATTTTTGGCTATTGTTTCTAAGACCGAGAAAAGGATCAAAGAGAGAAAATACAGTATGCAGTGGTTGTGTTATCTAACAACTGATACAGGAAAACCTTGAATATAGAATGGCATAACATATGCAAAAAATGAAATTTAATCTCAAATTTTCCACTATTGGTAGTATTAATACTCATCTTTTCTATCATCTTGCATATCTTTGAATTTTCCAAAGAGTCTATATTTTCTCCAACACAAAAATATTTTACATGCAAAGTAATGACTGTACTGTAATACTTAATGTTGTGTACCGTTTCTTTGAATAGATAACAAAGAGGTGATAGAAGGATCTTTTAAATGTGAATTAATCATTTGAAACTCTGTATGTCTTTTACTGTCCTAAAATTTGCATATCATTGTGTATTTTAAGGAAAAATTTTTACTTTCTACTTTTCCATGAGTACAAAGACACTACAGCTACCACCTGGTCTAACTGCAGGGCATTAACAACCTCGAGGTCCAAAACACTATGATATGCAGTCAGATGTCTACTTTTCTTGGCCTTCAATACCTGTCAGTTTTGCAGCCAGACTCTCTATGTATGAGCCCATGTTCTAATGTCATTTTTCCCCAACAGGGAAATGTCAGGCCTTATGAATGTTCCTTCCAAATGTCTTGTTCCTTAGATTTGACTGTAACCATCATTGGCAATAGGATTTTTCTCGAACAAGCAACATTTTAAACTGATTTCAACTGTTATATCCAAGCTTGAAGAAGAAAGGATATGCCATATCCTACTTCTTAAATCTATACTCTATTTTGCTTTTTATAAAATAATCATAATTCTTAAATTGAAATTATTTCTAAGACTGTGATGATAAGAAATTTAACCTAGAAATAAAATTTTAGGTGAGTATAATCAGACATATATGTGAAATGATATGGTAGAGGAAGAGAGAAAAAACCCAGCATCCAAAATTAGTTGTAGCTTAGGTGGGGGGAACTTAATAGTCATTAATTATCAATGTTATTTTAAAAAACAAAAATATTAACCAGGTAAGCTGTTTGTGAACTTTTTTTTTTTTTTTAGGTTTTTTTTGAGACAGGGTCTCGCTTTGTGGTTCAGGCTGGCCCTAAGCTCAGCCTCAAACTCACATCATAGCAATCCTCCTGCCTCTGCCTCCCAAGTGCTGGGATTACAGGCGTGAGCCACCACACCCGGCACTGTGGTATGTGGTACTGGTTGCTGCTGGGTGTGGGTCTCCACACCCAGTATTGTTATGTGGTTACCGGGGAATTGAACCCGGGCCCTTGCGCTTGCAAGACAGGCGCTGGAACCACTGAGCTAACTCCCCGGCCCTGTTTGTGAACTTTTTAAAAGTTAACTAAAGCTAAATTGCTGTCACTTGAGCTAAGAAAATGAATTCTATAAGTAGAAATAAATGAATTAAATATTCATACTGACAAAAGCTAAATAAAAGCAAATCAATTAGGAATAAAATGTTTATATAATTAATAAGTAAAATACATTTAGGTAAGTGGTATTCAAAGACACAGTCATATGGTTGGATATGCTCAGATATGGTCTGTGTCTGTTAGTAAAGCCAAAATATTCTAAATTAATGGATATGTCAGGGGGTTTTTTTTGTTTGTTTTGTTTTGGGTGTTTTGTTTTGTTTTGTTTTGTTTTGTTTTGGTTTTTTTAAGGTTTTTGAGACAGGGTCTCACTTTGTGGTTCAAGCTGGCCATGAGCTCAGCCTCAAACTCACATCACAGCAATCCTCCTGCCTCTGCCTCCCGAGTGCTGGGATTACAGGCGTGAGCCACCACACCCGGCACTGTGGTATGTGGTACTGGTTCCTGTTGGGGTGAGTCTCCACGCCCAGTATTGTTATGTGGTTACCGGGGATCAAACCCAGGCCCTTGTGCTTGCAAGACAGGCGCCGGAACCACTGAGCTATATCCCCAGCCCGGATATGTCAGTTTTGATAAGACTACATGCTACTGAAATTAACACTTAATATGCTGCCTCTCAGTAGCTACAGAAAAATCTTAATTTGCTGCACTTATTCCTGACTTTTATTAAAATATTTTTAAAATCCTTTGAAAAATCAGTCAAACTATTTCAAATGAAAAGTAAAAAAAGAAAATGGAGTAGAGTAAGGGCTGAGGGCTAGATTTCTTTGAGTCTGAAGTTTGTGTTGTCTTACGCTACAAAATTGTTTGTTATAGTCATTTTACTGTGACCATCATTAGCAGGAAGTTCACATAACTCCTTATCTGATGTTCTCTTTGGTTCATCTGAAGATACTGTTTCTGATATTTATTCTATTGTGGAATATTGCTAACCTGTACCCATTTCTATTATTGAAAGAAGTTGGGAACATTTCCTGGGTTAAATAACAGTTTTCTTAGGCAGTGGACCTAAAAAAAATTTGAAATGTGCTGTGAAATCAGATATTTAATGATCCAACTTGTTATTGATCACTGGTTTTTGTTTTGTTTTATTTCAATATCACTTTTCGTATTGGTAGATTTTGATGGTTACATATGAATCTTCAGAGTGATATTTTTTAAAGAATGCCATTGATATCTTGGTAGGGATTGTACTGAATCTATAGATTGCTTTAGACATGTTAACAGAGTTAATTCTTAGAATCTATGAACATGGAATATCTTTCAGTTATGAATGTGAGTATATGTCCTCCTTCAATTACTTTCATTAGTGTTTCATAATTTTCATTGCAGAGATTTTCTACTTTGGTTATTTTTATATATTTGTTGTTATAGCTACTGTGATAGTATTATTTTTTTATTTCTTGGGAAGTTCATGATTGATGTATTATAATGCTACTAACTTGTGTATGTTGATTTACATTCTGTAAATTTACTGGATTAATTTATTAATTGTAACATTTTTTAGTGGAATCTTTGGGTTTTTCTAAATACAAAATTGAATCTGAGATAAATTGATTTCTTTTTTCCTATTTGGATATCTACTATTTACGTCTCTTGCTTTAATGCTCTGGCTCTTTTTTTCCTATTTGGATATCTACTATTTATGTGTCTTGCTTTAATGCTCTGGCCAAGACTTTAAATCCTATGCAAGTCAACATGGTGAGAGTTGACATCCTTGTCTTGTTACTGACTTAGTCATTTAAACCTTTCCCCATTCAATATGATGTTGCCTATGAGTTTGTCATAAATATCCATTATTGTATTGAGGTATATTCCAGGTATATCTAACTGGTTGTGAGTATCTACCATGAAGAAATATGTAATTTTAGCTAATGTTTTTTCTGAATCTAATGAGGTAGTTAGATTGTTTTCTTCAGAATTGTTTCATTTAATTTCTGATTGTTCCACCATGTTGCCCCCTGGATTTGCTTTTCATGACCTGGATTTGCATATTCCTTTGTGAGTTCTCATATTCTATTTTTCTGTTGTTGTTATGGTAGGTAATTTATTACTAGTGTTGGAAACTCTTAGGAAGTAACTACTTCTGAGATTTCTTCCAGATGCAATTGGTATTTAGCTTTTGAGTTTGTTTCAAGATCACATCCAATTTATTGGAGATGAGAAGTTGGTGCCTATTTGTCCTAGCTCCTGGTTCTTTAACACTGCCCTGTAGTATTACTTGTGACCCTCAGATAATATCACTCTTGGCATATAAGGAAAAACATCTGATTAGAACAACTATGCCACCTTGGCTAAAGTAGTATAACCAGTAAATAACAATAGCTCTGAACACAGCATAGAAAATGACAAAATGAGATCACTATTTACTACCTTTAATCATATCAACAAGATTTGTAATGATATAACAAAAAAAATAACAAATTCGAAGCTGTAACCCATTTCCAAAATGGTGAATGGCCAATTACCTTCTCCCAGAAACTCTTTTTCATGGAGGCCTCTGGGGTCAGTAGTTATTATAGGTCTGCAGGTTCAAGCCACCTGTCTGGCTCAGGGAGAAAGTGCCACATGCCATTTCTCTCTTCTGTGTCCCTATCTTTGCTCTTCCCAAGGTCTCCAATTCTCCCTTCAGGTCCGTGCTGGGTCCCTGGGACCAATTTCCTTCCTCTTCTCTTCCTGACATTGCTTTATTCAAGGGTCTGGACTCCAAATCTGAAAAAGGTTCTTTCTCTGCTGCCTAACAATCTGCAAACTGCCATATGTGGACTTTTCTTGGTTTGTCTTTTGTTTCTAAACCATATTGCCCTAGTTTTTGAATCAGAGTGATTTTGACCATGGACAATGAACTTGAAAGAATCCTTCAATTTTTTGGCAGTTTCAGAAGAACTAATAAAAGTTCTTCATTAAGTGTGGTAAAATTCAGTAGTGATGCCATCTGGTCCTAGTGTTTACTTTGGTGTTTTGTTTTCTCTTTTTTTTATTACTAATTCATCACCATTACTTATTCATATTTTCTAATTTTTTCTGATGCAGTCTTCACTAGTAGAGGCATCCAGACATGCATCTAATTCTAAGCTTGCTTTGCTAAAGAAAAAAGTAGTAAGCTGAAGCTAAAGTCACTCCCTATAGAGAGAGTAAGCAGTGCTCCAACCTGGAAGCCCTGGAGAAGTAGCACCAGAAGTGAGGCCAGAAAATGAGAGATTGTCCCAGGCAAGAAGCAGAAAGCAGCACAAGTGACATCCAAATACACACTCTGATAGACAGCTCTTTGATCAGTCTGTGTCTTGACATTCTAGAATTTTAGATTTATACTGATTAAAGAATCAAAGTTCAGACCAGATTAAAGAAGGATTGAAAATTTATCCTGTCATGTTCTAACTCCACAAAATGTGGATAAAGGAACAAATATGTCCTTGATTTCCAGATTTTTTATGGTTGTAAAAATACAATTAATTTGGGCTGGGGAGTTAGCTCAGTGGTTCCGGCGCCTGTCTTGTAAGTGCAAGGACCTGGGTTCGATTCCCTGGTAACCACATAACAATACTGGGTGTGGAGACCCACACCCAGCAGCAACCAGTACCACATACCACAGTGCCGGGCCGTGGTGGCTCACGTCTATAATCCCAGCACTCGGGAGGCAGAGGCAGGAGGATTGTGATGTGAGTTGGAGGCTGAGCTCAGGGTCAGCCTGAACCACAAAGCGAGACCCTGTCTCCAAAAACCAAAAAAAAAAAAAAAAAAAATACAATTAATTTACTTCAGTATCTTTGTGAAAGGGAGTTTTCAAAACAGGGTACTAGATGGCTGTATAATACATTAATAATTTTTAAATTAAATTATATCCTCAAAAAGAATTTAATTTCATCCAATCTATGAAGATAAAGGGAAAAGTTTAACTGTAAGCATCCTCAAATGCCAGTACTTGTATATTTTCTCTAGCCCTTGCTAACCTTCCAGAATAACAGAAAAAAAGCAGTGGAGCAAGTAGTAGGACACAGGCCTGGGGGCTTATGGCCTCCAAAGTACATTGCCCAAAGTGACTCCTGAATTGTTTTTATAACAACTTCAAGAAACAATAGGGAGTACATGAGAAAAAACTGAGAGGTGTAATGGGCTGATCTGGGCCTAAAATATGACTACATGTGGAGACAAGAGCTGTAAAAGGTGGTTAAGTCCAACCATGGTGTAGGGCAGCCAGAAGCTAGTGTGAGTGACACACTTAGAAGATGAAGATGTTTGGAAACAGAGAGAGGCAAGAGGGATTCATGTGCACAGAGGAGACCCTGTGTCTGGATACAGCAAGGAGTGACATTCAGAAAGCCAAGGAACTGCTAAAGATAG
>PVIR01039879.1:0-13644 GCA_004026965.1 Petromus typicus
GGAGGCAGAGGCAGGAGGATTGCTGTGATGTGAGTTTGAGGCTGAGCTCAAGGCCAGCCTGAACCACAAAAGCGAGACCCTGTCTCCAAAAACCTAAAAAAAAAGTAGGATTATTGGTAACTAGTATAACAATTAATTTATGCAAAGCTTTTGTACATAAAGAAGAGAGGGACTCAGGGGGTGAATGGGATAAAATAAAATTTATTTAAAAAATAGTTTATATAAATAGCACATCAATAACTTGTAAGTCATTCTTATACTAGACAAAATATGATCAGTTTTGTTTTGTTTTCTGCTGTTTTGAGATAGGGTCTCATTATGTACTCCAGGCTGAGGTACTGGAGTTATGTTATATTCTGAATTTGGACATCTGTGAAAAATTAATGTGAAATCCATTTTATTTAGTAGATAAATAAAATAAAGTTGTGTCATCACAACTTATGAAGTATAAAATGCCAAAAGAATGAGATTTTGCAGTATTTCATACTGGCTATTTTTACGTGTCCATTCATCTCATATGCTGACATAGTGCTGTCTGTTTTGTTGACAAGTCTTCACCCCCCCTCCGAAGAAAGGAGAAGACCCCTTCAGAGCAGATAACCTTCCTGAAAACCTGGGCTATCACCTCCAGATGAAAGACGGGGTAGTTTACATCTACCCTAATGAAGCAGCTGCCAGCAAAGATGAGCCCAAGCCCTTCCCTTACCCAAATCTGGACGCCTTCTTAGACGACATGAATTTTCTGCTGGCTTTAATTGCCCAAGGACCCGTGTAAGTGTTTCATGACAGCTAGACCACAACCGGTGTCACTACTGGTAGAATGAAAATTGAAGGCTCACTGTCCCAACCCCCTTGCGCAGAGGTTGTTTTTTTCACTCTGACAGTTGCTCTAGCAGGTATTTTCATCATTACAGTTTTCAGAGATGGAACTTTGGCACGTTAAGTAACTTGCCCAGTCCCGCAGCCGGTGGAACCAGGATTCAAGCCCGAATCTGCTGACTTGAGCCGGCCCTTCCCTTGGAGCCTCCGCTGATTTTCTTCTCACGGGTGTTTTAAATGCCCCGCTTACTATCCTGTCCACCTTGGCTGAAAAATGAGCGCTCAGTTCTTTTCCATGAGATTAATTATAGAAGTTAGAACATTCATTCATTCTAATAATTGTTTCCAATGGGCGATAAGAGTCCTGGTGGTTTTGCAGTCATGTTTGTCTTCTGTAAGTGTGGGGCGTTGTTCAGAGTTATGTCATTTTCTGTTCACAGAAAGACCTACGCTCACCGGCGCCTGAAGTTCCTTTCCTCCAAGTTTCAGGTCCATCAGATGCTTAATGAGATGGACGAGCTGAAGGAGCTGAAGAACAACCCCCACCGGGATTTTTATAACTGCAGAAAGGTAACTTCTCCTGGAAAGCAGAGATTGCTTGAGAAGGAAAGAGAGGTGCTTTCCAGTGAATTAAAACTGCTGCAGGTTTAGTGAATTGTCAATAAAGCAGATACATTAAAAAGATCACTTCTGTTGTCTGCCCCAAGGAAAGATTTCTCATATTCCAGATATAAAAAATGATAATGACCAGGCGGGGGGCAGCTCAGTGTACAATGCTTGCCTAATATATGCAATGCCCTGAGTTCAATCCCGAAGGCTTCCAAAAAGGCTTCCAAAAGGCTTTATTCACCATCCACAACAAAAATAAGGAAAAAATCTTCACAAATGCCTGTTCTAGGATTTGGAAGATTTTTTTTTTTTTTTTTTTTAGGGTTTTTTGAGACAGGGTCTCGCTTTTGTGGTTCAGACTGGCCCTGAGCTCAGCCTCAAACTCACATCACAGCAATCCTCCTGCCTCTGCCTCCCGAGTACTGGGATTACAGGCGTGAGCCACCACGCCTGGCACTGTAGTATGTGGTCCTGGTTGCTGCTGGGGTGAGTCTCCACGCCCAGTATTGTTATATGGTAACCAGGGATTGAACCCGGGTCCTTGCACTTGCAAGACAGACGCCGGAACCACTGAGCTATATCCCCGGTCCCCTGGAAGATTTTTATTCTAGCTTTTTTTTTCTCCTGCTTCCTGACTATAAAACTTCAGGGAGGTAATTAAATACATTTGCATCCTCACTTGTAAAACTGGGGGATAAGGGGCCAGGAATTAGCTCAGTGGCGCCACCAACTGCCTTGTAAGTGTAAGGCCATGAATTCAATCCCTGTTACCTCAAAAAAAATAATAATAATAATAATAATAATAAATAAACCTTTTTTTTTTTTTTAGGTTTTTTTTTTTTTAGGGTTTTTTTTTAGGTTTTTTGAGACAGGTTCTCACTTTGTAGTTCAGGCTGGCCCTGAGCTCAGCCTCAAACTCACATCACAGCCATCCTCCTGCCTCTGCCTCCCAAGTGCTGGGATTACAGGTGTGAGCCACCACGCCCGGCACTGTGGTCTGTGGTACTGGTTGCTGCTGGGGTGAGTCTCCACGCCCAGTATGGTATGTGGTTACCGGGAAGCGAACCCGGGCCCTTGCACTTGCAAGACAGACACCGGAACTACTGAGCTAACTCCCTGGCCCAATAAATAAACCTTAATACAATTTACATGAAGACAACAAATACCAAATAAGTTAGTGACAGTGAAAACCAGTCAACTAGAAACACTTGCTGTATAATGTTTTGTCCATGTCAATGATTATTAGGAAGTAGGAATAGGAACCGTAGTACCTGAGGGAAGATTCAGACCCACCTCCCAGATCAGCTTCCTGACTCCTCTTGGGCAAAGAATCCATCAAAAATTCATTTTATAAAATCTTAGTCATAAAAATAGCTACCTTGTTGTTATCACTGGGCTCTCGTGTCAGAATTTCCAGCGTCTCTTCTTCAGGGCTGAAACCTCTAATAGCTACATTACTTTTAAATAAATGTCTAGGGCGGAGCACAGTCCCCAAGAATTTCACGGGGGTCAGCTTCAGGAGGTACCCTGGATAGACATCTGCACAGGACAGGGGGGGATCGTCAGCGGACCGAGGCAGACCGCTTGCATTCTGCACAGACAAGCTCCCGCAGGGGCCCATAAGCACTAGCTCATCCCCCGTTATCTATTCCTTTCTCCTATCACCGTGGAGCTGCAGACACTATGGCCTCTCACAGAGTCGAGAACTCAGGCTAAACGCTGCATTTTCTTCTTCTGAACGTGCACACAGGTGGACACGCACATCCACGCGGCTGCCTGCATGAACCAGAAACATCTGCTGCGCTTTATAAAGAAATCCTACCACATTGATGCTGACAGAGTGGTCTACAGCACCAAAGAGAAGACTCTGACCTTAAAGGAGCTTTTTGAAAAACTGAAAATGCACCCCTACGACCTGACTGTCGATTCTCTGGATGTGCACGCTGTAGGTTGAAAAACTAATATTAGCCTTGCTCTAATGCTCAGAAGCCCCCGATGTCTTTCTCCTGCGAGCCCTCCCTCCCGCAGACCTCTTAACGGTGCTGGCTGGAAGCACCTCACACAGCGTGGAGGTTCCCCGCTGTCAGCGCTCCCGGGCTTCAGCCTCGGAGCCGGCCTTGCCCCTGTACAGCGGCCCGTCTGCTCGGCCAGCGCTCTGTGTCCAGGCAGCTCTGACAACCACATCCTTCTGCTCCTGTTCCCGGATTCAGGGACGCCAGACATTCCAGCGTTTTGACAAATTCAACGACAAATACAATCCTGTGGGAGCGAGTGAGCTACGGGATCTCTACCTGAAGACGGACAATTATATTAATGGAGAATATTTTGCCACGATAATCAAGGTGAGAAACAGCCAACCAGATGGACAGTGCCTCGAATGGCTCTTGAGTAGGAGAGGAGGGAGGGAAAAAGGAAGGGAGGGAGGAAAAAGAGGGAAGCAGGGAGAGAGAAGGCACTATGGCCGAGGCCAGGCACTGCACAGATCAGGGCAGTGAGCTGGGCCTGGGTGCACGTTCCTGTAGGAGAATCTTGACTTCCAAGGTCACCTGGTCAACTTAGTGCAACCCTGTCTCACATAAACGTTTGAAAAGAGCTGGGGGTGTAGCTCTGTGGTGGAACACCTGCTCGCTGCGAAGCCAAGTCCAACAGCTATTACCTCAAACGAATTCTTTTCTTCTGAAATGTTCAGTGTAGTCATCTAATTAAATTAATTAATTGATTAATTTGACAGTACTTTGGACTGAACCCAGAACCCGGTAAATGCCAGGCAAGCACTTTACTACTGAGCTACTTTGCCAATTTATTTCTTTATTTGTGAAGAATCAGAGATTAAATCCAAGGTTTTCACACAGAGCTATATCCGCAGCCCTTCTTTCGTTTTGTATTTTGAGACAAAGTCTCACTACGTAGTTAAACTGCCCAGGTTGAACTCAAAGCTGTGATCCTCCTGCCTCACCTTCCAGCAGTGCTGGGATTACTGATGTGTACCAACACGCTCACACAACTTTGTGTCTGCTTGCTTGTTTGTTTTTATAGAAGATTCTTTTTTTCTTTCAGCGCCAAGGGGCAAGGGAATGTGTTGAACTCAGGACCTTGTGCTTGCAAGGCAGCCGTGGCACCACTGAGCTAAATGTCTGTTGTCCCATTTGTTCGTTTTTGTTTAAAACTGCATCTTGCTAAATTGCTCAGGCATTTTTTTTTTTCTTTTTTGAGACAAGGTCTTGTATGAGG
Source organism: Petromus typicus (assembly GCA_004026965.1). Taxonomy (NCBI): domain Eukaryota; kingdom Metazoa; phylum Chordata; class Mammalia; order Rodentia; family Petromuridae; genus Petromus; species Petromus typicus. Next base: position 4,660 of record PVIR01039879.1, read on the forward strand.
TTCAGGCTGGCCTCAAACTTACTATGTAGCCCAGGCTGGTCTGGAATTCAAGGCAATCCTCCTGCCTCAGCCTCTTGAGTGCTGCGATTACAAGTGCACACTGCCCTTTTATCAGGCACAACTGATTTTGATTTTCTTTTTCTCTTTTGTTTTTTTTTTTGAGACAGGGTCTTGCTATGTAATTCAGGCTGGTCTTGAATTCACTCTGTGGCCCAGGCTGGCCCCCAAATTCAACTGAAGGCAGTTCTCTGCCTCAGCCTCCTAGATGGCTGGGAGTACAGGCGAGTGCCACCGTACCCTGCGGATCCCTGAGATCTTAACTTTTGACTTTTCCCCTTCCCATTCCTCTTATACTCCCTCAGTTCTGAATGCTCACCTCTTCTTCCTGGGTCCCATCGGGTTCCCCCCCAGGGGCCTGCAGCACTCCTAGCCTAGGAATGCTCTCTTGGCCCTGCAGGAGGTAGGAGCAGACCTGGTGGATGCCAAGTACCAGCACGCAGAGCCCCGCCTGTCCATCTACGGCCGCAGTCCTGATGAGTGGACTAAACTCTCCTCCTGGTTTGTGCGCAACCGCATCTGCTGCCCCAACCTGACGTGGATGATCCAGGTCCCGCGGATCTAGTATGTACCTGCCCGTGGCAAACCCTGCAGCTTGCCCCTGTTTCGTCCTCTCCTCCCAGCAGCCACAAGGAGCGTGCAGCCCATGTAGATAGAAACCAGCCCGGCTGAAGCAGCACTCATCCTGGGGCCCGCACAGGCACTTTTGTCCACTCCAGGTGTAGTACTCGACAAAGACAGGGTTAGGAAGACTGTTTTGGTTCCGTGTCGCTAACCAGAAGCTAAAGAAGAACTGAGCTAGAGTAAGAAGTACGGACATTTTAGTAGACACCCTCCCTTCTTCTCCGTGTCTAGTTCACTCTTTCCTACATTCCTGTGTACTAGAACGTAGCTTTCTTGTTCAGAACTTTTACCAGAGTCTGTGGCAGATCTTTTTAACCACAAAGTGCTCAGTTGTCCATAACCAAAGGCTATTTATTAGTGATATTTCTCTTTTTCTTTTTTTGAGTCAGGGTCTCACTTTGTAGTCCAGGCTGGCCTTAAATTCATGGCTATCCTCCTGCCTCAGCCTCCCAAGTGTTGGGGTCACCGTTGTGCCCCACCATGTCCAGTGTGTACTGTTCTTTCACACCCACTTGGTGTCACTGCCTTCTCCGATGACTCCCATGTTGTTTACTCACTGATCTTTTATCTCATATGTTCACTGTTGTTGATATTTATCTCAGGTTTATATATTCCCTGGCAATCTGTGTTCCCTGTAGCAATGCAGAAGTCTTATTCTGTCTGTTAGGCTAAAAAGTAACTTTGTGACTGGAGTAGTACTTTCTAACACCATTAAGGCAGAGGGTGAGTGGAGTTGGTGGTTCGGAGCATGGGCGCTGGACTCTGACCAGCTGTGTTTGAATCCTGGCTCTCCCACTTTCTTGCTGTGCAGTCCTGGTAAGTTATATTATCTCTCTGTGCCTTAGTTTTGTCATCTCTCAAATGGGTTACAAATGAGAGCTAAACTAGAGTTATTATGAGGATTACTGTGGCAATATTTCTGGCTGCTTAGAGGAGTAGCTGGTATATATAAAATGCTGTGTGTACTTTGTTGTTGCACAAATCAGAGGTCTTTTTTTTTTTTAAGGTTTTTTGAGACAGGGTCTCACTTTGTGGTTCAGGCTGGGCCTGAGCTCAGCCTCCAACTTACATTACAGCAATCCTCCTGCCTCTGCCTCCCGAGTGCTGGGATTACAAGCGTGAGCCACCACGCCCGGCACTGTGGTATGTGGTACTGATTGCTGCTGGGGTGAGTCTCCATGCCCAGTATTGTATGTGGTTACCAGGATCGAACCCGTGTCCTTGCGCTTGCAAGACAGGCACCAGAACCACTGAGCTAAATCCCTGGCCCTTTTTTTTTGAGACAGGGTCTTGCTTTGTAGTTTAGGCTGGCCCTGAGCTCAGCCTCAAACTCACATCACAGCAATCCTCCTGCCTCTGCCTCCCGAGTGCTGGGATCACAGGCGTGAGCCACCACGCCCGGCACTGTGGTATGTGGTACTGGTTGCTGCTGGGCATGAGTCTCCACGCCCAGTATGGTATGTGGTTGCCAGGGAATCGAACCCGGGACCTTGCGCTTGCAAGACAGGCTCCAGAACCACTGAGCTAACTCCCTGTCCCCCACAGAGGGTTTTTTGAAGAGAAGGAGCACATGATTCAGTAAGAAATTTATATTTCCTGTCCAGCCAAAGCAGAGCCTACTTTGTCGGTAAGCAAGAAGAATATACAAAAGAGAACATAGGATGAATATGCAACACAGCAGGCCTTAATTACTTTATTTATTTATTCGTGTATTTATTCCGATGCTGGATTTGAACCGAGGCCTCCGACAGCAAGGCCGGCTCTCTGAGCTCTCCCTCCAGCTCCTACCCCGGCCTTCATTCCCAAACATGGCTTTCGGTTCTCTGGTTTCCTCATACTGCAGCTATCAGTCCTACAATCTCCTCCCTCCTAAATTTCTCTTCATTCTTGCCTCTAGTGATGTGTTCCGATCCAAGAACTTCCTTCCGCACTTCGGAAAAATGCTGGAGAATATTTTCATGCCAGTGTTTGAGGCCACCATCAACCCCCAGGCTCACCCAGACCTCAGTATCTTCCTCAAGCACGTAAGCAGGGCTCGAGGCCTCGGCAGTGCTCTCCCGAGCAGTCTCTCGCTGGCCGGGGCCGATTCCTGCTGCTTCTCACTGAATTTGGCTCTTGCTTGAGAGCTTCAAGTTTGTCTGTCTGAGCACAAGAACCGCACAGGCGGACGGAAACCAAGCCCGGCTTGTCCTCCTGACAGATCACTGGCTTTGACAGCGTGGATGATGAGTCCAAACACAGCGGTCACATGTTTTCCTCCAAGAGTCCCAAACCCCAGGAGTGGACGGTGGAAAAGAATCCGTCTTATACTTACTACGCCTACTACATGTACGCAAACATCATGGTGCTCAACTGCCTGCGGAAGTAAGTAGAGCCCCGGCGGAAGGAGCTGCGTGACTCGGCGTAGCCCTCGCTTGCGCCCGGCAGATGGCGTGTTTTCCGCCGCAGCAAAGTCTCTCCCTTAAACTTTATCTTCAGATTCTCACGGGCAGCAATAGGCACTGTGATGTCTTCCAAAATTTTCACGATTTCCTTTGCATTGGCACTTTAGGAATTTACACTTATCTCTGTGCAATTTATTATAAAACTTGATGCATTTTACTCTTCTTGATATCTCTGAGTACAGAACAGAGGAATTGTGTGTGTGTGTGTGTGTAGATTGAATTAACTCTAGAACCCCGTATCAGCTGAGATGGTAATTTAGGGAATGGCTGTTCTCTTGCAGGGCTTTAGCTTTTAACGAACTTTTTTTTTTTTAATTAAAATTTTTGTAGTACGTAATGATTACGTTCGTTGTGAGGGATTGATTCTTTCTATATACCTTCCTCCCATTCCTCCTCCACCCCGCGAATCTCCCTGTAAGCCACTCTGCCTGGCACCCGCGCTTCCAACAGTGACTTCTTCTCGGCAGGGAACGAGGCATGAATACATTTCTGTTCCGACCTCACTGTGGGGAAGCGGGAGCTCTCACCCACCTCATGATAGCATTCATGATAGCAGATAATATCTCTCATGGACTGAATTTGAAAAAGGTGAGTTGACGTTCTCTTTTGGGGGGGACAGTGTCTTGTTTTTTTGTAGTTCAGGCTGGCCTCGAACTCACTATGTAGCCCAGGGTGGCCTTGATCTTGTCAGTCTTCCTGCCTCAGCCTCCAGAGTGCAGGAGGTACAGGTACACACCACCACAGCCAGCCAAGTTCTTTTTAATGGTAACTCTTATACTGGAGGGAAAGGTATCCTTCCGATTTCCCTATTGTACTGTCATAAGACATCGATACTGCAATCAAATTGAAATAGAATAGGAAAGATTTTTGAGACTCATGTGATTCACGCTACAGACAAAGTGAAGGGACTTGTTCAAGATGTCCTGATGGCTGCTCAGAGAGAGCTGAGCCAGTGCAGATCTCCTGCTGTCCCGGTTTAGAACTCCTACAATGGATAGTGCAGAGGAGGCTTGGCTGACCTGAAACTAGACTTTGCCAGATTTCTTGTCACAACATGCTTTAAAAATGCCTGTGAGTCAGAATGTTCATGCAGAAAAAAAGATAGGTTTCAGGGTGAAGTCTTTTCAGCTTAAATTGCCTGAGTTAGGTCACCGAATCTACCCCAACTGGAGCTCAAATAAACAATTCGGTTTGACTTAGTGCTTCTGAAATTAGATAATCCCCAATACATTTATTGTCCATAGTGTTTATAATGAAAAACTAGAATTCTTCTTTACCAGCCTTAAGGAATAGGTGATATTTTTATTGAAAACTAAGCTTTAATGTAGACCATAGGGTTTTCAGGTTTCTAGCTTCTATTCCTTTCACCTGCCTTAATCTTTTTAACTTTTTTTCAGAGTCCTGTGTTACAGTACTTGTATTTCTTAGCTCAGATCCCCATCGCTATGTCACCACTGAGTAACAACAGCCTATTTCTCGAGTATGCAAAAAATCCATTTTTAGATTTCCTCCAGAAAGGGCTGATGATCTCTCTGTCGACCGACGACCCCATGCAGTTCCACTTCACCAAGGTACAAGTGGATACAAGTATGTGTTGCTCCACCACTGTTCCCCCCCCCCAACTGCAAAATCCAATCAAAGAACTCCATTTTCCTCTGGGTAAGATGCATAGGACATTTTTTATTAATGCATTCTTTTCTCTCTTTGTTGCCTCATTTAAATACCGGCAGGAGCCCCTGATGGAGGAGTACGCCATAGCCGCGCAGGTCTTCAAGCTGAGCACCTGTGACATGTGTGAAGTGGCGCGGAACAGCGTCCTGCAGTGCGGGATCGCTCACGAGGTTAGGGCTTCTTTGCTGAGCTTCTGAGCACAGGGTCACTTGCATTTCGGGGAATTGTGATAGTTGAGGAAACCCACGATGAAAAATTGTCCCAGAAAGTTGTTGAAGACAATTATTCTATCATCTCTCTGGCCATGCCTTTAGGGGAAGGAAAATAAATTATTCTCTATTGCTCAGCAGAGACTATGCACACTGAGGCACAAAATAAGTACTTAAGAGTGCATTAAGGGGCCGGGGAGTTAGCTCAGTGGTTCCGGCGCCTGTCTCGCAAGCGCAAGGACCTGGGTTCGATTCCCCGGTAACCACATAACAATACTGGGTGTGGAGACCCACACCCAGCAGCAACCAGTACCACATACCACAGCGCTAGGCGTGGTGGCTCACGCCTGTCATCCCAGCACTCGGGAGGCAGAGGCAGGAGGATTGTGATGTGAGTTGGAGGCTGAGCTCAGGGCCAGCCTGAACCACAAAGCGAGACCCTGTCTCAAAAAAAAAAAAAAAGAGTGCATTAAAATGGTTTTTTTCTCCCTTCTGCCTGTGGCAAAAATTCCCCAGAGAGGAATTTTTATGCAAAGCTTAATTACTGTCTGCACCAGTCATTCTGCTCTCTTTTCTCTCATAGGAGAAAGCAAAGTTTCTGGGCGACAACTATCTCGAGGAAGGTCCTATGGGGAATGACATCCGGAAGACAAATGTAGCCCAGATCCGCATGGCCTATCGTTATGAAACCTGGTGTTATGAACTCAATCTAATTGCTGAGGGCCTTAAATCAACAGAATAAAATAAGCCCAATGAGTAAGATTTTCATTACAGACTTTGAAAAAAATATCAGTTTTTGAATACCAACTCTACAGCCAGGATTGCATTAGTTACTGTACTGGTATTATTTCATTTGATGCTTTATACATCTTTTTCTCACTTTATAAAGTAGATGTTATCTCTATTTTGGGAAATATGAGTAAACTGAAGTTAGTAAAGCTAATGACCTGCACAAGGTGAGGGCAGCAGTGAGGTCTTAGGTTTGTCTGACTACAGAGTTTCCATGATTTTCAGGCAAAATAGTTATTAAACAAAACCACAAGCAAAGGACTTTAAATTGGGAGAATGTCGGTTTTGGCTTATGTAATTAAACTTGCTTAAGGCAGAGCCATTAAAAAAGTCATGTGACAGTGTACAAATGATAAATGGTTTTCTGACAAAACCAAAGCAGGTACAATTGCGTATGATGAATGTTATTATTATATATTTCTAAAATGTGCCAAATTGGGGCCAGAGATTTAGCTCAGTGGTTCCAGCGCCTGTCTTGCAAGTGCAAGGATGCGGGTTTAATCCCCCGGTAACCACATACAATACTAGGCATGGAGACTCACACCCAGCAGCAACCAGTACCACATACCACAGTGCCAGGCGTGGTGGCTCACGCCTGTAATCCCAACACTCAGGAGGCAGAGGCAGGAGGATTGCTGTGATGTGAGTTTGAGGCTGAGCTCAGGGCCAGCCTGAACTACAAAGCGAGACCCTGTCTCAAAAATAAATAAATAAAATAAAATGCCAAATAAAAGTTTTTAAATGTCAAAAGAAAAGAAACCAGGTATACTCAAATATAGGTCAGTATTTATACATGATTGTGTTCAGGAATAACTTGTAAGAGGATTTTTAATTTGCAGTGTGAGATGTACATGTAACTTTTTACTTTTGTGTGCATGTGTGGTATGGGAGATTAAACTCATGACCTTGTGCTTTACAGGGCAGGCACAGTGCCACTGAGCTAAGGTAACTTTTTTTCCTCTTTTTGAGACAGGGTCTCGCTTTGTTGTTCAGACTGGCCCAAAACTATATAGCCCAGGCTATCATGAACTCACAGCAATCCTCCTGCCTCTGCCTCCCAAGTGCTGGGATTACAGGTGTGAGCCACCATGCCCAGCAACATGTAACATTGAAGATTTGCTGTCATCAAGATCAGGTGGAATTCCAATAGTCCCATTATACTTCTACACCAATGTCTGTGTTGCCACCTAGTGGCTGGGCTGATATTTCTTGAAATTTATTCTATTATTAATTATTGTATATTAGGGGTGAGGGTGTTGCAGGGTGGGTAGGGGAATGAGAAAAAATAAAATCAAGTTGTGTCACATACTGGTACAAACTCTCAATGTTGAATGCAGTGATGATATATATATATATATATGTACCAATAAAGATTTGAATTAAAAAAATACTGATCAAACATCTAAAGCAGTAGTGGTGAACCTATGGCACCTATGTTGCAGCAGGCACACAGAGTCCTTTCTGTTGGCACTTGAGCCAAATGTATGAGTTGTTTTTTCTAAACTAAAACCTTAGCATCCAGGTTTAACTGCCGTGCTGTCACTTGGTTTTGCGCGACAATTTGGGCATTGGTCTCTTCATTGTTTGCTGTCAAAGATAAAAGAGTAAGAGTTCATTTCTACTCTCAAGTTGCTCAGAACACAAAGTTAGGAAGTGTGTGGCTATGACCGTGAAAAGGGGAATTTTAGGAATTATCTCTGAAATGATGTTCCTTCCATGTGGGGACAAAAGCCCCTGAAGCATATTCCTGCGTGCTTTCCATTCTGCACCGGTAGTCATAAGCATAGGTGTGACCCTGCTGTCGTGTTGGTACTAGCCCTGCTGGAAGACTGACTCCTCTTCCTGGTTTCTCAAGCTGAAGCCCTGTTTGAATCTGATTTTATTTTACTTTGGCCTCCCGGTCATCAAAATAACACAAACTGCTAAATGAAACACTACTTTCAAATTGAAAAATATATTAAATACCACTATGTACCTCTCCCTCTTACCCATGAGAGGGCAGTAGAATACATAAATGTGAATTAATTTATTACACTCAATCCATGACAGATTTGATTTTATATTTGACATCTGGACTTCAGTCTGCTTCATTTTGCCAAATAATCTTCCTGAATGCAAAGTTCAAGTGATAAATTTCACACACCTGAAATCCCAGCACTTGGGCTGAGGCAGAAGGATTGCTATGACTTTGGGCCAGCCTGAACTACAAGGCAAGACCCTGTCTCAAAAACACTACAGCTTTGGGCCGAGGATTTAGCTCAGTGGTTCCGGAGCCTGTCTTGCAAGCACAGGACCCGGGTTTGATCCCCGGAACCCACATACAATACTGGGCGTTGCCCAGCAGCAACCAGTACCGCATACCACAGTGCCAGGTGTGGTGGCTTACACCTGTAATCCCAGCACTGGGGAGGCAGAGGCAGGAGGATTGCTGATGTGAGTTTGAGACTGAGCTCAGGGCCAGCCTGAACCACAAAGCGAGACCTTGTCTCAAAAAAAAAACAACAACAACAACAAAAAACACTACAGCTTTTTTTTTTTTTTTTCAAAACCACACTTTGTTGTTTTTTTTTTTTACCGGAGTCAGGGTTTTTATGGGCATGCACCATTACGGCCAGCTAAAACCACGCACCATTTTAACCCAAAATTTCATCTTGGATAATTGTCTGAGAAATCTGTTTTGTTTGTGTGCTTGTTTGTCTGGAGACAGGATCTTGCTATGCAGTTTAGGATGGCCTTGAACTCGTTCAGATCCTTCACCGCAGTGCTCAGATTACAGACATGAGCCACCATGCCCGGCTGAAACTTTCTAAATATACTAGATAAGGAGGTGTGGGAGTTCATGAAGACCAGTGTTCCACCCTTCTAAAATGTTGGTGGGAATGTAAACTAGTACAGCCACTATGGAAATCAGTACGGAGATTCCTTAAAAAACTAAAAATAGAAACTGCACTGGACCCAGCTATACCCCCCTGGCTCTTTGGGTATCTTTCCCTAAAGAGTTAAGAACATTACAGCACAGTGATACATACTTGGCCGTTTTTTTAGCAGCGCACCTCACAATAGCTAAATCTTGGAAATGGTCTATATAGCCACCAACAAACGATGGATGAAGAAAATGTGGCATATATAAAGGATAAATTGAAGTCATTTGTAGGAATGACAAGGTATAGATACACGTTGAGATCATAATG
>PVIR01039880.1:0-13489 GCA_004026965.1 Petromus typicus
ATACTTGGAGTGCAGGAGATCCCATAAGGTGCCTACTCGTGATACTATGCCCTGTTTTTGTTGTTGTTTTTGTTTTGTTTCTTTAGACAGGGTCTCACTTTGTAGTTCAGGCTGGCTCTGAGCTCCCTATGTAGCCCAGGCAAGCCTTGCACAATCCTCCTGCCTCTCCCTCCTGAGTGCTGGGATTACAGGTGCGAGCCACCATGCCCAGCACTGTGGTGTGTGGTACTGATTGCTGGTGGGTATGAATCATCATGCCCAGCATTGTTGCATGTGGTTTCCAGGGATCAAACCCGGCCCTTGTGCAAGGCAGGCGCCGGAACCACTGAGCTAAATTCCCAGCCCTATGCCCTGTTATTGAAGTCAGTTGGAAACGATGACAACACAATCCAGCAGGAAGACAAATGTTCAGTTATGGAAGTGAGGATGTTAATTGTAATAGTTATCTCCTAATGTGCTTCCTATGTATTATGTCAATAGAGTTAATATTGGTTTTTAAATTGTTAAACCGATGTTCTGTGTTGTAAAGTTAATATTATGAAGTGTTTGGATTAAGCGTTACCCAAGGAAAACTTGCCTTCTGCTCTGGGAAGGAATCAGTGCATTTCTGTTTGGACACAGTATAGTTGTAACATATTACATATTAGGTACAATTATGAACTTGTCTTTGCATCTGGAGACTATGGTTTAAGGAAATATATCCTTGTCAAGTTGACAAGGGGTGTAATGTGACAGTTTACTGATTGTGTCAATTTGAGTAAGAAGCATCCATCTAAACAGGATCAGCATAGTTCTGGGTGTGACTACAGGGATTAACTGAAGACAGGAAACCCACTCTGGGTGTGAGTGACACAGCCAATAGCCTTGTAGTCTAAATGAAATCAAAGACTTTATTTTATTTTATTTTATTTTTGGTACCAGGGATTGAACTCGGAATCTTGCATTTGCAAGTCAAGCATTGGAACTACTGAGCTAAATCCCCTGAGCTAAATCCTCAGCTGAACAAAATAAAAGAGAAACAGAAGGAAAGCTTGTCTTCTCCACCTTGGACATCGTCTACTGGCTTCCATCGCAGACCCTTCAGACTCCGGATGTGGACTTGCACAGGACTCTGCAGTGAGCTCCAGGCCCTGGGCTGGATCCTTCAGAGCTCCAGTACACAGACGGCCCCACTGCACTCTCCCAATCTGACTCTGCGGGTGCCCATTGTAGGCTGATCTTGTAAATGTTTGGAGCCCTGGCAGCCTTGTAGGTGAGCTGCAGGGAGGCTTTGGGATTGTGCAGCAATCCCAATTGTGTTTTTTAGAAAGTACTGACTGGTACATCCCCCCAGCCCCGGTTCCCAGGTCTTCAGGTTCAGACTGGACATATACCACTGGCTCTTCTGAGTCTCCAGCTGGCAGCTGGCGGCTGTGGAACTTCATAACTGCCTGGCTCAGTTCTTTATGATCGCACTCATGTACTCATCCAGTTGCTTCTTTCTCTGGAGGTAACTGACTCACACAGGAAAATTTTTCCATATTTACTTCTTTTTAATTTGCTTACATCTAGGTCTCAGTAACATCAGAGAAGCATGATATCAATTTTTCATATTAGCAACCAGTTGATATCTAATGCTAAATTTGTAAATAACTTTTCTTTTCCTGTGGTGCTGGGGATGGAATCCAGGGTCTATGTGTGCTAGCCAAGGGCTCTATACAGAGCTTTACCCTACCCTTTTTATTTTTTAATATAAGACAAGTTCTTATTAGTTGTCCAGGCTGGGCTTAAATTTGTGATCTTCCTGCCTCAGCCCCCTGAACAGCTGGGATTTACAGGTGTGTATCATCATGCCTGGCTGGGAAAAGTTTAAGAAGATTTAATGGCTTTCAATGAGTATTTGAAAATATTTAGCTTTATTTAAACCATGTTGATTAAAAGTTTTAATATTCATTAACTAAAACTTGTATTTTAATTCTTTCATTTTAAAGGGCTGCTGATTCAGAATATTTTAGAAGATAAATAATTTCGTGTAAATGTAATTATTTTTTAGTGTTGGGGGTCAAACCCAGGGGCTCACACATGCTAAGCACATACTCTACACACACTGAGCTAAACCTCCAAGATAAAAATATTTTTGACTTATAGTTTTTTGGCCTTAATAAATATATTTTTGATGAAAATATCTTTAAACTTATACAATTACATTTTAGTCCATTAGGCTATTAGTGACAGTAGAATATTATGTGACATACATTTATTTATTTATACTGGGGAGTGAACTCACAGCCTTTGCTCAGAGTTTTTTTCTTAATTTTGAGATAGGACCTTCCTAAATCACTCATTGGCCCCAGGCTGGGTTTGAATTTATAACCTTCCTGCCTCAACCTCCAATGGTGCTGGTATTACACGCAAGCGCCAAATCTAGGTTGTGAAAAATCTTTATTATTACATTTATATAACATATTTTTTGCTTAAAAAAGGGAAGAAAAATAGCTGTGTCCTAGGGAGACATGACATCTTTCTTAGTCAAAAGTCCACACTTTTCACCTGTTAACTATTTACAACACAGCAGAGCAACAGGCATTTCATACAAGGTGTCTTTTGTTGTTGTTGTTGTTGTTTTGTTTTTGTTTTTGTTTTTTTTGTTTGTTTGTTTGAGACAGGGTCTCTCACTTTGTGGTTCAGGCTGGCCCTGGGCTCAGCCTCAAATTCACATCACAGCAATCCTCCTGCCTCTGACTCCCAAGTGCTGGGATTACAGGCGTGAGCCACCACGCCCGGCACTGGTATGTGGTGCTGATTGCTGCTGGGTGTGAGTCTCCACACCCAGTACTGTATGTGGTTACTGGGGATCGAACCCGGGTCCTTGCGCTTGCAAGACAGGCGCTGGAACCACTGAGCTAAATCCCCGGTCCTGTCTCTTCTTCTTTTTTTTTTTTTTTGGCAAAGCATTTACTGGTACATTTTAGAAATACATAATGATTACATTCATCCTAGGGAATTTGTACTTGTACATTTTTTTTTTTTTGAGACAGGGTCTTGCTTTTGTAGTTCAGGCTGGCCCTTTATCTCCCTCTGTAGCCCAGGTAAGCCTTGAACTCACAGCAATCCTCCTGCCTCTGCCTCCTGAGTGCCGGGATTACAGGTGTGAACCATCATGCCGGGTTTACCTGATTTATTTTACATCTTCTTTTCCCCTTTCCCCTTCCTTTTAACCCATCTTCCTCTCCTTACCTACAAAACCTTTGTTTCCACTTTTTCATACTGTTCTTTCTTTTTTCTTGAGACTTTCCTCCCTCCTCCCTTATTCCTTTTTTCATTTGAACATTTTCTTCCCATTTCCAAATACTCATTATACATTTTGGATCTTATTTACACTTAGGTTTCTCACACCACAGAAATGATACAGTATTTAAACATGTGTGTCCAGTTTATTTCACTTTCACTGAAACTCACAGTATAGTTTCAAGGTGCATCCATTTAGCTAGAAATATTTCAAGCTTACTATTCTTTATGTCAGGGTAATACTCCATTGTATTAAAAAACCCCACATGTTCTTTCTCCACTCCTTTGTTGATGGGCATTTAGGTTGTTTCCAAGATTTATCTATTACAAACTGTTCCACTATAAACATGGGCATGCATGTATCACTGTGGTATAATGCTTTTATTTTGGGAAGATACCAAGGAGGAGAAGCTGGGTCAATTGGAACCTCTTGTTTTAGTTTTTGAACAATCTCTACCCTGATTTCCACAGTGGTTGCTCAGGTCTATATTCCCACCAACAGTGAAGAAGGGTTGTTTCTTTTTCCCCATACAGCTCCATCAGCATTTGTTATTGGTTGATTTCAGCCATTTGGAATTTCAGCATTGGTTTAATTTGCATCTGTCAAATGACTATGATATTGAACATTTTTTTTTTTTTAAACAGGGTCTCACTTTGTAGTTCAGGCTGACCCTGAGCTCAGCCTCAAACTCACATCACAGCAATCCTTCTGCCTCTGCCTCCCCAGTGCTGGGATTACAGAAGTGAGCCACCACGCCCTGCACTGTGGTATGTGGTACTGATTACTGTAGGATGTGAGTCTCCACACCCAGTATTTTATGTGGTAACTAGGGAATCCAACCTGGGTCCTTGCGCTTGCAAGACAGGCACCGGAACCATTAGCTAAATCCCCTGCCCAATATTGTACATTTTTTCACGTATTTATTTGCTGTTTCTTCTTCAATTTGAGAGGTGTCTGTTCATTTCAGATGCCCATTTTTGGACTGGGTTTTTAAATTGCACAGGTCTGATTTTTTTGAGTTTTATATATACTAGATCGTAGTCCTTTATTTAAAGAATAGCTGACAAAAATTTCTTCCCAGGTTGTTTGTGGGTTGTCTCTTCACTCTGTTGATAGTTTCTTGTTGGGACACAAAATATCTTACCACTCAGAACACTCATGAAACACGATGCTTTCATTGCACAGATGAGAGTAAAGCAAATATCAGAGATCAGATAGGGATTAGCCAGGTGCTGTGGTGCATACCTCTAATCCCAGTACTTTGGGAGACTAACAGAAAGATTGCAGGTTCAAGACCTATGCTTCTCCGGGGCTACTTAGAAATTTAATGAGACCTTGGCTCAACATAAAAAACAAAGAGCTGGGGATGTAGCTCAGTGTGAAGAGCTTCGTTCACTTCCCAGTACTACCCAAAAAAGAACATGATTAAATAGGAAGAATGCTCCAGGTGTCTGATTCATCCTAAAATCCTTCTGGCTCCCTTCTCTTTCCACTCTGCCTGGACTAATTGCTATTTGTGAGATACAGAGTACAGAGTCCCAGAGAGATCAAATCATTATTTAATAAGCATTTGTCTGGCCCCAGTCAGTAGACAGCCCGCTCTGCAAGTGCATAAAGAATTCTGCAAATGTCAGCCAGTTCCTGTGGTAAAAACATAAAATAACGAAGAAAGCAAAGCAGTCATAGTCATGATCCAGTTGCTATGAGAATGCTCATTAAGGTTGGAAAACAGCCCAAAATACTGTATTTAACTGCTTGTTAGTGACTCACACATCTGGTGCACAGCCTGTGAGCACAGTCTTATCCGGCTCAGCCACCATCAGTAGCAGGATGGAAGCCAGAGGCCTTGGAAGAAGAAGCATGAATAGAGCTGTCTCAAAGCTTTAGAGAAGGGCTAGCGTGGTGGTGCACGTCTGGAACCCCAGCATTCGGAAGACTGAGGCAGGAGGATCACCATAAGTTTGAGGCCAGCCTGGGCTACATACATAGTGAATTCAAGACAAGCCTGAATTACATAGTGAGACCCTGTCTCAAAAAAAAAAAAAGCTTCAGAGAGGTTAGATGAGGCCCCAGACTGACCATCAGGCGTGGTCTCTATTGGTGATAGGTGGTGGGAACTGTTTCTGACTAGTATAGTAAAAAAAAATTTTTTTTTTTAGGTTTTTGGAGACAGGGTCTCGCTTTGTGGTTCAGGCTGGCCTTGAGCTCAGCCTCAAACTCACATCACAATCCTCCTGCCTCTGCCTCCCGAGTGCTGGGATTACAGGCGTGAGCCACCACGCCCAGCACTGTGGTATGTAGTACTGGTTGCTGCTGGGTGTGGGTCTCCACACCCAGTATTGTTATGTGGTTACCGGGAATCGAACCCGGGCCCTTGCGCTTGCAAGACAGGCGCCGGAACCACTGAGCTAACTCCCCGGCCCCAGTAAAAAAATTTTTTAAGATGCCAACCACCTGTGGTCTTGCAGGAAGTGCAGGTTTACAGGCAGCTGTAGGAGGACCGAGCACCCTGCTCACAGAGGACATTAACACTTCCTGGATTTAGCTTTCTTCCCTCTCCTTCTTCCTTCAGCCTTCTGTCAGGATCACATGAAGACTGCGAATGGTCCTGCATGGGCGCTGCCATTTGGAAGCTGAACTCAGCAACCTATCTAGAATACGTGGCATTCTCAGATTCCTCCAGGGAGCCCTGACATTCCAAGGAAGGCCTAGGCTACACCATTTTAAAAACTATTATTAGTATATGTTTTGCAGTACATAATGTTCACATTCATTTTAGGAGTAAGTACATTTCTTAACATACATATCTTAATTCTTTTTATTCCTTTCTCCTCCCCTCCCTCCATCTCCAGGTCCCCTTTCTCCCTTTTCATTTGTTTTCAGTCCATATTTGTGACACACAATGATTGTGTGTAGTTTGTACAAGTACATAGCATATCTTTAATCATTTTTATATCTCCTCCCAGCATCTCCTGCTTTTCATCTTTTGGTCCCCGTTTCATTTGCAAAAGATCTACCACCTTGTTTCCTTTTTATCTTTCTTTTATTTTACTCTTTATTTTTATTTGTACTTCGGATTTTTAAAAATTTTTTTTTTTTTTTTTTTTTTTTAGTTTTTTGAGACAAAGTCTCACTTTGTAGTAGGCAGGCTTCTTCTGCCTCTGCCTCCCAAGTGCTGGAATACAGGCGTGACCCACCATGCCTAGCACTGTTATATGTAGTTATCAGGGGATCGAACTCAGGACCTTGTGTTTGCTAGGCAATTGTGGATCTCCAGCCCACTTTGATTTTTTTTTATATGAGATAAGCCATGTGATATTTAAACTTGTGGGTCTAATTTATTTCACTTCAGATTGTTTTTGGATGCATCCATTTTCCTAAAAATATCTGAAATTTTTGAGATATTTGGCTGTTTTATAGCCAAGTAGTATTCCATTACATGTAGGTTACATATTTTCTTTATTCATTCATCTGCTAATGGACATATAGCCTGCTTCCAAGATTTAACTATTTTGAATTGTCTTGCTATGAACATGGGTGTGCATGTATTACTGTAATATGATATTTTCAACTCTTTTGAGACAATACTTAGAAGGAGAATACCTGGGACAAATGGAATTTCCAGTTTTAATTTCTTGAGAAATCTCCTTACTGATTTTCATAGTGATTTTCCTAGCTTGCATTCGTATCAGCAAGACAAAGGATGGTTCCTTCTCACTACAGCTTGCCCCCATTGCTTATTATCTGATTTCCTGACAACAGTCATTCTTTCTGGAGTAAGAATAAATTTCACTGCTGCTTTAATTTGCATTTATCTACTGGCTGGTGAAGCTGAACACTTTTTCATGTATTTGTTGGCCATTTATATTTCTTCTGTGGTCTATTCATCTGCCCATTTTTTTAATTTGATTTTTTATTTTAGGAGTTTAATTTTTAAAAATTCTTTATATATTCTGGATCTCCTGTCCAAGATATAGCTGGCCAAACTTTTTTCCTGTTCTGTAGGCTTATTCTTCACTTTTTTCATTGTTTCTTTTGCATGCAGAAACCTTTTAAATCCTATTTGTTGACTCTCAGTGTTATTTCTTGTACAATTGAAGCGTTGTTCAGAATATCATTTCCTGCGCCTATGACTTCAAGAGTTTTCTCTATTTTATCCTTCAGTAGGTTAAGTGTTTCTGTTTTAATAGTTAGATCTTTGATCGATTTTGATTTTAATATAGTACATGGGGATATATATGGGTCTCGATTCAATATTCTGCATGTAAATAGCCAGTTTTCCCAATAATGCTGCTAAAGAGGCTACATTTTTGGCTTCTTTGTCAAAGATCAGGTGGGGAATATATCTGAGGTTGTTTCTTCATTTTCTATTTAGTTCCATTGATCCATGTGTCTGTTTTGCTCCATCATTTCTTATACAAATATCACAGGAGAGGACAATGTCTTCTCTCTGTTTTCCCTTCTAACACCTTAAAATGGTCCTAGAGACTATAGGATTTACATGTCTTTATTTCCTTCATAAAGACTTGGTCTAAATTACTCAGTGAAATTGATGGTAAACTCTCTTCCATTCCCTGGTGCATGAACCTGTTTGGCTATGTGTTCCAGGGTTTAGCAGAGCATCCTAAAGTGGGAGAGAAGGCTTACACAGAGGAACATGAAGCCAGTGATGACAAATACATGAATGAGATCAGCAGATTTGATATTGAAGGGGAAAAAGTAATCTTTTTTGAACTTCACAATAGAAAGATACAACTGGCAACCTGGAGGAAAACAGTTCAGGGATGGGCAGCCAGACATCAGTGAGCTATTAGCTTCAGGTAGCCCAGCTGGAGTCTCAGAAGGACGGACAGAGCTGGAGGGGCCAGAAGGCCTTAAATAGTTTTTATGCCTTCCTCTTTTTGTGTTAGTGAAGGTTGAATACGGGGCCCATACTGGACTACATTTCCAGCCCTTTTTCATATTTCATTTTGAGACAAGGTCTCACTAAATCATTCAGTTGCCCAGGCTGGGATCTCTTGCCTCAACCTCCCAGAATTCTGAGATTACAGGTGTGAACGACTATGCCTGGATTTTTTTTTTATGCCTTTAAATAATTTTTATACCTAGAGGTACATTCATTTGATTTTAATGTACAATTTCAAATTCAGATATTATATCCATACATACCAAAGAGCATAGGTCATGTGTACAATGTAATAAAATAATCAACAAGCAATCACATCTATGTAGTGTTACTAGAGCACCAGAATCTCACGGTCCCTGCCCTGATCACCATTCCCTCTCCTCTTCCACAGACAGTCACTACCCTGAAGTCTTGCACCAGAGGATCCTCTTTGAACTTCTGGTAGCGGCCTCTCCCGGGTCAGTGTTTGTTATGTGTGCATCAATGTGCGCGGTTTCTGTCTCTCATACTTGTGAGGTTTTATTCATGTTGTTCTAGTAATAGTCCTTCCTGTATCTTCTTTGGTACATCATGGGGAGTCTGGATTGCCCTAGGACTTTTCTCAGCAGAAAGCAGAGAATACCAATCTCCCTGAGTTCTCAGTTCAAGGTGCTAAGGAGATCTTCCAATTTCTTGAGCATCTCTGGAATTCTGAGGCTGCAGGCTATGCAGAATGGCATTTCAACCTCCTTGGAATGAATGATTTTAGCCCATTTGGGGCAGGAAGACCAGACATTCCAGCTGTCTCTGTAGTCCAGGTTGGGACTCAGCTGATCCTGCCTGGAGCATAGATGAGCAGCCTAGTGGAGCTTAGTCCAAATGACAGACCTGTCCTCCGCTGATGGGGGAGGGGGCAGGGCAGACCAAGGGGCTCAGAGGCCGGGCTGGAAGGATAAGGCGCTAAATCAACACGCAGACTCAGGGGAGGTTTCCAGACAACACTTCCATTTTATGAGGAACAGCAGGAACTTATATAGGCTAGTATGCTGGGCAGCAACAGAAGCAGGGTTTTGTAATAGTTGTTGTTCGATTGGTTTAGAATCATTCCATATAGAGTGACTTCTAGGCTGAGGCAAGGGAGACGTCGACTGGGGGGCCTTAGGAAGGTGTCTATTTGGAATCTAGTTTCTGTGTACTGGAGTGGGCATGCCCAGCTCAGCAGGTCTCAGAGCTTACTCATAAGATACAAGTACAGTATACTTGACCCAACCAAACTTGCACTTCCCGTCACAGACCTACTGAATTGAGGGCAAATTACGTGGTATTGTCAAAGCCACTAAGTTTATGATGGCGGGCTGGGGATTTAGCTCAGTAGTTCCAGCACCTGTTTTGCAAGCACAAGGTCCTGAGTTTGATCCCCAATAACCACATACCACAATGCCAGGTATGCTGACTCATGCCCATCAGCAGTCAGTACCATATAACACAATGCTGGGCATGGTGGCTCACGTTTGTAATCCCAGCACTCAGGAGGCAGAGACAGGAGGATTGCTGTGAGTTGGAGGTTTGCCTGAGCTACATAGTGAGCTACATACAAAAGCGAGACCCTCTCTCTCTCTCTCAAAAAAAAGTTTATAATGGCATTACAAAATTGATAACCCATTGCACTTTTAATAAAGTGCTTGTTACAAAGCTAGATGCTGTGGCACATGCCTATAATCCCAGTTCTGAGGAGACTGAGGCAGGAGGATTGAGAATTTGAAAACAGCTTGGACTACATGATGAGAACCCCTCCCCTCAAACAGTGTATTTTAATGTCTTTACATATGTTGCTCTTTACATTTGGACCACTCCTTGACCTCTTCCTAACCTCTTCAAGTCCAACACCTTCGCCTGGCTAATCCCCTGCACATCTTTTAGAACTCAGGTGCAACATCACTTCCTCCATGGCCCATCTCTGAATCCCACGTATTTTTTCTATCAGATCAACA
This sequence comes from Petromus typicus, assembly GCA_004026965.1. Lineage (NCBI taxonomy): Eukaryota > Metazoa > Chordata > Mammalia > Rodentia > Petromuridae > Petromus > Petromus typicus. Next base: position 10,145 of record PVIR01039880.1, read on the forward strand.
TCTTTTCCTTCATACCACTAATCCTGTTTATTGATGCATTTATGGTTAAGTGTCTGCCTCTCCAATTAGCCATTAAGGTTCATCAAGTCAGGGTTCTTGTCAATTTTCTTTCCTACCATAGTTCTACCAGTGAGGGAAACAGCACTTGGCACTTGGCTGTCCTCAGCAGTTTTTAAATTTTTTTTTTTTTAGATTTTTTGAGACAGGGTCTCGCTTTGTGGTTCAGGCTGGCCCTGAGCTCAGCCTCCAACTCACATCACAGTCCTCCTGCCTCTGCCTCCCGAGTGCTGGGATTACAGGCGTGAGCCACCACGCCCAGCGCTGTGGTATGTGGTACTGGTTGCTGCTGGGTGTGGATCTCCACACCCAGTATCATTATGTGGTTACCGGGAAATCGAACCCGGGTCCTTGCACTTGCAAGACAGGCGCCGGAACCACTGAGCTAACTCCCCGGCCCAGTTTTTAAAATTTTTATTATTTTATTTGCACTACTGAGGTCTGAGCCTAGGGTCTTTACATTGAGCTATATCCCTACCTTTTTTTTTTTTTTCCATTTTTACTTTGACACAGGATCTTGCTAAGTCGCTAAATTGCCCACATTGGGCTTGAATTTGTGATTCTCCTGCCTCAGCCTCCTAGAGTGCTGGGATTACAGGCTCGCCCTCTCAGGGCTAGCTCCCACAACTGCTTTAGAATGAGGGAGTTTTGAGAACTGTGAAAGTATACTCTCAAAAATTATGCTTTCTTTCACTCTTCTTATCAAATAAAATAATTTGATCTTGTGTTAACCGTGGGTTTGGTTTGTGTCCGAGGAATAGGAAATTTTTAAAAAGCTGATTTTATTACTATCACATTCTTTTTTCCCTCGTTATTTACCCTACACCCTATTTCCTTTTAAATATTTTCTATTTCATAATATCAACTATATATCCTAAAACTCATTTACATTTCATTTTCTCATACCAGAGAAAAGATACAATATTTACATATCTGTGACCAATAATAATAGTAATAATAAAGGAAACAAAGCTTATGTCTATAGGGGGTGAGGGTTGCAGGGTGGGTGGGTGAATGGAAAAAAATGAGAATCAAATCGCGTCATATTCTGGTACAAACTCTCAATGTTGAATGTAATGATGATTGTATTCATAATGTACCAATAAAGATTTGAATTTTAAAAAAGAAAAGCTAATTTTACTTCAGAAAGCATAACCTACTAATTTCTACACTCATTTTGGATGAGTCTTCTGATGTGTTTTTATACTTAAGTTTCTAAACATATGTAAAGAAAAAGAATAATATAACTAATTACTGTGTATTCATCACGCTCAAATATTTTCTAGTAATGTTTCACTTATTCTCAGGCCTGCAGGGGGTTTTGTTTTTGTTTTTGTTTTTGTTTTTGTTTTTTGATAAATAGTAAAACAAATCCTAGACAGAACATTATTTCATGTGCAAATGCTTCCGTGAGCATATAATGCATTCTTATCTTAATACTCTGTATCTTTAGAAATTCTTGAATGTAAATCAGGAAAGCCTAGTATTATTCATAAGAAAGATTACAGCCATAGAATTTGAAGATAACAACATTCTTCACAAGTAGTCTTTATGAGACTAGATACCTTTATCCAGACAGAGAACAAACAATAGACAACTAGCTGTGTATCTGGTATATACATATAATACTAGCTTTTGGAAGGCCGAAGGCAGGACAATCTCAAATATGAGGCCAGACTAGACTAATAGCAAGACCTGTCTCAAAGAACAGACAATATCATGATTAAAGATTGGTATTTTCATGTCACATCTAGAGGTGTGTATTCATAGTTTTCCAAAAATAAACAAAAGAACAAAGGATGTCAACATTGTCCTAGTTCATTTACCTCTCTATGTGGTGAAACTCACTTTCTCTAAACACGTTGCCCAGGTGCTCACAATCCTCTCCTGGGTCACATTTAACTTGGTTTTTCGCCTGAATTTGATTTTCTTCCATTGCTAGAGGTGACTAAGGTTTATTTGTAAAAGTTTAGTCAGCTTGGGCCGGGAATAAAGCTCAGTGGTTCCAGCGCCTGTCTTGCAAGCGCAAGGGCCGGGGTTCTATCCCCAGTAACCACATAACAATACTGGGCGTGGAGACTCACCCCAGCAGCAATCAGTACCACATGCCACAGTACCGGGCGTGGTGGCTCATGTCTGCAATCCCAGCACTCAGGAGTCAGAGGCAGGAGGATTGCTGTGATGTGAATTTGAGGCTGAGCTCAGGGCCAGCCTCAACTACAAAGCGAGACCCTGTCTCAAAAAAAAACCTAAAAAAATAAAAAAAAGTTTAGTCAGCTTGAGCAGGTCAGGGAACGGCCCCCCTAACTCCATCCATGATGGTAATGGTATCTGCCATTACTTGTCTTCCGTATGTTGCTGGGGCTTGGTTGTTGGTGGATGGGCTTTGGAGATGAGACTAGATAATGAGGACATTGATATTTAACTGGATCAATGGACCGATGGAGTTAAAAGATGATCACAGTTAAAAGATGATTAGAGTTAAACGATGTTATGAAATTATGGAAATTTAGGAGGTAGGGCCATGTTAAATGGGGGGAGGCAGATGTGATGGCACACAATTGCAATCCCAGCACTCTGGAGGCTGAGGCAGGAGGATCACAAGCTTGAATCCAGCTTAGGCAAGTTCAGTGAGATTTTGTGAGGACCCAGGGTTTAATCTCCAGTACTCTCCCGCCCCAAAAGAAGGGTCATGCAGAGGTGTCCTTGAGAACTGGAGAGTGGATAGGTCCTTGGCTTCTTCCTCCATCTCTGTCTCTCTGTCCTCCTGGCTTCCATGAAAAGAACAGCATCTCCTTTTCACACCCTTCCACTGGATGGTCCCTCTTACCTCACCTCCAGAGTAAGCAACCCAGTGGGCTGTGGACTGAAACCACAGGCAACCCAGTGGGCTGTGGACTGAAACCACGGGCCAGAGTGTTGGTGTAAGTCAGATGTAAGATGTAAGTCCAGGGTCTCAGAAGGAAAAGAGGCACTCAGACAAGAGTTCCAGCAGGGAAAACAGCATCCGAGGACTGAACCACCGAGCTGTCTTCCAACAGCTCTTTTATTATGGAGCCAATACAAAGTAGCAATGCATAGGTAAAAACAAGAGGTAGGCAGGGCAGTTCCTGGGACAGGCTTTGCAATGCTTCCTGATTCCTATCCCAGTGTTTGTTTATGGATCTTGTTGCAAGACTCAGTAAGACAAAACTTAACATGATGTCCTGGTAACATCCTGTGAACTGTTGATAAACTCTGGAGATCTGCATAATGAGCTCTGCAGAAGTTCTGCTTAACTAGTTATTT